>PVKS010016642.1:0-43521 GCA_004027875.1 Aplodontia rufa
TTTTTTTTTAAAGAAAATAATGGGGGGAAAGGGAGGGAGATGTGTTTTTTTGTTATAAGAATATGTGGGAGAGAAAGCTCTAAGGGTGTGGAACAGGAAAGATAGCAAGAGGATTATACAGAGATTTGGGGCCAAAAACAAGGGGAGACAAGACAGAGATAGAGACAATGATTGATGTTGAGAGAGGATTTGCAGGAAGATATGAAAAGCAGCGAGCAATGTGGGGAGAGGAAAGGAAGACTGAAAAATGGAGGGAGATGTTCATACATTTTCTTTCCTAGACCACAAATGTAAACCACGGATTTGCTGATTGAAATAATCAGCAAATTTGAATAGTTTTAACTGAAGTCAAATCCATTACACAGGATATAAACTAATTAAGGATCAAGCTTGTAGGATTAGGTGCATATTTCCATTCTGTTTTGCTGGATTCTTTTGGGTATCGGTCACTGGGTTCCTCATTTTTGGCGGCAGCATCTTCATGTCCATCTTCTTGGCCTTTGCAGGGGAAGAGTCTTCGTTGACTGCATCTCACTTCCTGTCAACCATGGTGCCAAAAATCTCTCCATTCTGACATATGGTGCTGGGGTTACGTGAAAGTCTAAGGTCTCACTTGTCCCAGTAATGGTTGGTCAGTCCTATCCTGTCACCCTCTCCATCACTGTCACAGTGGAAGCCAGAAACATTATTCTTAGAATATTTAAAACCTTTAATCTCTGCATCACGACTTTACAAAAGGCTCTACTCCTAGCTACCTGTCCCTTGTTATAGTCCAGTTTTACATTCTGCTGGATCACATGACCAGTGTTTCACAGATCCCTGTTGGAAGAATGTCTACCCGAGTCTGCTGCTCCACTTTCAGCTTGGGAAGCAAGGCATAGACTGTAGACATCTGAAATGTTTAAAGTTAGTATTTTTCAAAGCCCATTGCAAAACCTTCCCTCTTGTTGTCTTGTTGCCAAACAATTTCTTCATGTTACTAGAGGCTTACATCATGCAGGGTGTGATTGGGTGATGAGGCTAAAGTGGACTCTTCTTCAGACTGCAGGGATTGGGCAAAGGGCTCATGATTCCAATGTCAAAATCTGCCAAAGCACTGGTCTCAACACTTGGTAGGGAGAAGAGTCATCTGGGAGCCTGTTAACAAAGCTGGTACTCACTTCTGAGGAAAGCAGAAGAGGACATAAGTGAATTCTAAGACTCCCACAAATGATTCTGAGGTGGGCATTTCCAGCCCATACTTTGAGAAATGTTCTCTAGCTCTAAGTGTTTGCTTACATTTTAGAAAATATCTTTTCATTTCTGAACTCTGTATGATTTCCTGCTCGTAACAGACACAAGTACATCTAAATCTTCCTAAAAGACCACATTCCCAACTATTACCATCATCAACATAGTTCTCAGAATGGATACCTCATCACTGTGAAACTTGACCTATGGAGATGATGTAGATTCATAATGGGTTTCATACTTAGGTTGGCAAAGGTGGTCCTCTCTTATTTTGTACAATGTGTCCTTGTAAATCTTCTAAGAAATCAAGAGTTCAACAGGAAATTTTATATATTATGGGGGGAACTTTGATTCTCAGAGAGTCTAAAAAAAGAAGGCTGAACTCCATAGTAATGCCATGTTTTTCAGATCCCACTTTGACAAAATATATTTGGCATTTTTTATATATTATTTACATTTTTTTCTTTCCTGTTCTTTTTGGCACTTTCATCATGTTTAATGGTTTCCATCTTTGGCTCCATTGTATACCTATGAAGTTTCACTTCTTATCACTAGTATCAGAATTTCATAGTTTTGCTTTTCCACTTGCTTTGCTGTATACATATGGTGATTCTTTATAAGACTGAACAGTGGGCTGCCAGGTAGGGGCTCTATGGAATAGCTCAGAATGCTCTTGATGATTGACTTATCAAAGTCAGAACTTTGCATCTGGAATGTGAACAGGGGTGCCAATGCTGAAGGCTTAACACTGGAGGATGTGAGGTTGTTTAGAGACAGATTGAGAACTGTCTCTGAAATGGGAATCAAATTTAAATAAAATTTCTCTATCTACACAAAACCTAACGTAAAAATTTAGTGCTCATCCAGATATTTTGCTAAATGCTAAAGACATAGCAGTAAAGGGGACAGACACTACCAGGGAACTTATAGACTGAGGAGAAGACAGGTAGGTAATTAGGAAATTACAAGGAAACCCTTTGAAATGAATCTAGGTGTTGCGTGCATGCTGACTAAGTCACCTCATCCAGACCAAGCTGAGTCTGATTCAATCACATGACAAAGAAAGAGATGTTACAAAAATGTTGAAGGCCATAGAAAAGAGAGAGAGCACGGTAGATATGGCAAATGGTAGTATTTTAGATGTCTGCAACACATTTCCCATTTCACATGCTCTTTTGAGAAACTGATACTCATCAAGAGCGGGACTTATGTGCTCTTGGATCTAAAGGGAATGCTCTGTGATCTCTGAGGATAGGTTGTAAAAGATGTTGGAGCTTGGGATGCCTGCTCTTGGAACTCAGCCACCATGCTGTGATGAATACCAGCAGGGCCATGTGTAGGTGGTCTGGGTGAAAGCCCCAGCCTTGAGAGTCAGTAGTGAGAAATGTAAGCGATTAAATTTCAAATTATTCCAGACCCTAGCTTTTGCATGTTCTTTGCCGAGGCCCCAGATCATTCAGCAGAGACTAAGTTCAGTAGTACAGAGAGCTTTAAGCATGGCCTAGTCCAGGATCCTTCTCTGTTTCTCTATAATTTCTTTGCTCTCACCTTCTAAGTGTGAGTGGTTTCTTTCATGTTATTAAAGGAGCTGCAAGGCCTCCAGGATTCACATTTGCACATCTCACATTCACAGCAAAGAAGGAGAGAGCCATATAAACAAATCAAAAAAGATTGCACGTTTTTTGATTGAACCTACTTGAGCCAATTACTGATGCTAGAGGAATCTCAAATATGGATTGGCTTAGGCTAATGACTATAGCAATAGGGAGGCTAGATCAATCAGCATATGCCAATCAAGGATCATCTCTAGAATGAGGATGTAAAGTTGACCCACATAACCAAATTTCTGCTACAGGGTAGAGGAGAGTATTAAAAGCAAAAACCTAGCTGGGTGTGGTGGCACACACCTATAATCAGGAGACTGAGACAAGAGGATAGCAAGTTCAAGGCCAGCTTTAGCAATTTAGTGAGACCCTATCTCAAAATTTAAAAATTAAAAGGACAAGGGATGTATTCAGTGGTAAATCATCCTTGGGTTTAATCCCCAGTACCCAAAAAACAAGAACAGAAACCCAAACAAAACCAAAAAAACATTAGCTTATATGTATATTTCTCAAGCCATTTTCTTTAGATCACTGGTGGACTCAGGCAGTCTACATGAATGGGCTGAAGGCAGTTTGTTCAAAATTACATTTTAAATTCCTTTAACTTATATCCCACAATTTTGAATATAAGTTGGTTATAATCTTCACTGAAATAGAGATATGTTCTTATTTTTACATTATTAAAGATTTTTAACTCGGGGGGGGGGGTTGGGGATTTAGCTCAGTGGCAGAGCGCTTGCCTAGCACGCTCAAGGCCCTGAGTTCTGTCCTCAGCCCTGAAAAAAAATTTTTTTTTTAACTCAGAAAGTTACGGGTTGGATGTTTTCTTTTATATATGGAAGCTAGAGAGAAATGAGGAATTAAAAACTAGGGAGGATCTCATGAAAATAGAAGGGAGAAGAGTGGAATAAGAAAGGTGAATGAGCGGGGGACAGAGTAGAACTGGAAAAGGGGAGGAATAGCATAATGAAATTCAACTCATGTGCACTTATGAACATATCACAATGAATTTTACTTTTATGTATAACTATAATGCAATAATTAAAAATGAATCAATAAAATAAGATTTTCCATGTTCTAGTCAGTTGTTTTCTGCTGAGAATCAGCCTAGTTCCTCTGGGGTAGTGAAGCTTCTCACCATTTACATTCTACTATCCACTTGACGAAGAATTCTGTGAGGATGCATCTATTATTGCTCATTTTTATAACCCTAGCCATAGCACAATGCCTGGATGTGTATTAAGTACTCATTAAGTGTTTGTTAAATAAATGTTTCCCTAATTTACATATTTGGTGTTTCTATTGTATGATTATCCCCAATTCAAAAATGGTTTGTTGAAGGTCAATACCAAAATGTAAATAATAAAGATTTAGTGAACTCACTCCAGTGCAACTACAGAATGAGAAAAGTAATGTGCAAATGAGTAAAGAATCTATAAATATGATTTTACACAAGTAGATGAAAAATAAAAGCGTGAATGGGAAGTACAAGTGTAGTTTAGTTTATGGAAAAATCTGAATTTCATTTAATTGATTATCCTTTCACCTCCAGCTCTTAGCTTGTTGTGTATTATGGAACTATTAAACTGGGGTCCCAAACCACTATGGGCTTTGTCAAACAAAGCAGCACTTTGGGAAATAAACTGAATTTTTACAGAACAAATAAAAACTAGTACTTTTCAATGCTAAAGTGATAAACTTTTCTGCTAAAGGTGAAGCAGACAGTAAAATTGCCAAGCCATGTTCTTAGAGTAAAACAGAAATGAGCTATGTTGTTATCTAGAAATTATAAACTAGCCATAGAGTAATGCCAAATATTTTGCTTGAATAGAAAGCTGGAATTCCTACATTGATTGTTATTGTTAGATGTTATATAATATCACTGACCTAAAATGTGGAGACCAGTTACTCTCACGTGAACACATAGGCAGATATTTTTGGTTCTGTTAAAGATGGGCTATGTGGAGTATGAATCAGAACTTGGCAATCTGTATGGTATGTAGGAGGGAAGGATGCTTAGTGACACTCTTCTCCAGAAAAAACCTTAAAGTACAGAATATTTTGTTTCGTTATTATTTTGTGAATCATGCCATAAACAGGAAAAGAGGCATTTAGATTGATTATCAGCTATGTTTGCAGCAAGGAAGGTTGCCAAAATGTTAACAAAAGAGATTCACTGCTGCTCTATCCACAAAGAAAGCACTGGTGGCTTATATTTTCTTGGTGATGAGAATAAAAATAATTAAAATGAAGTTGCTGAGTATATGATTTTCCATCATGCTAGGGAAAGGGATAGGCAACAACTTGGGGGGCATGAGGATGATGAGATTCTGACTGCTGGGAATAGGAGACACCCAGTGGCTCTGAGCATAAAGAAGGGAAAGTCCATCCAGGTTACCTCTTTAACTTAAGCTGACCTTGGGGACTAAGGCTTGGTGTCAAAGAAATAATACAAAAGGTCAGGTATGAGGAATAAATCACCCAGGCTCCTGGACCCTGAAAGGGTTAAAGGGGCAGATCAACCAGAACAGATTGTGGCTCTTGGTGTATTAGGAAATGGGAGATGATGGTTTTGTCAGCATGGAGGCCTGATTTTGAGGACCATCCATTAGAGGTCTCTTGCTTTGCTCTAATTACCCTAGATAGTTAACAGTAATAATGCAAGCTAGAAAGGACAGAGAAAATCTACAGAGCTCTCGTCAAACACTAGAAGCAGCAGGAATATTTCTACATGCCACCTTACTTGGTAAGCCAATTCACCTAGTAAGGAAAGAAATGACATGTATAACTTCATAGTGGACCAATGTGGCTTCCAACACAGTATATGTGACCCCAATACCTGACCTTGCTTCAATTCCAGAAAGTCTACAGAATAATACTTGGGCAATAGGATTGAAAAAGAGAGAAAGGATCCACAAAAGAGAAAAAGGATCCACAAAGTGAAGTTTCAAGAGTACTGATTTTGGGGTTACAAATAAATTTTAACTAGCAGGCAAATTTCAAATTCAAAATGGCAAATCAAAGGATCAACTATATATAAAAAATCAACTGTATTTTACCATTGGAAATGAGATTTTAATATACCTTCAATATATAAAAAAAATGTTGTTACAGCTTTCTTTTTGTGATAAAATACTTGAGATAAACTTCAAAGAAGGAAACATATTTTGGCTCATGATTTCAGAGGTTTAAGTTCATGGCCACTAGGCCTTGTTGCTTTGAGCCCAAGGTGATGAAGAACTTCATTGCAGAGTATAGCAGGGAAGCTGCTCACCTCATTATATCTGGGAAACAAAGAGAGACAAAGGAATCAGGGTCCCAATATTCTCATCAGGAACATATCCCCAATAACTTAACTTTCTTCCACTTTGGCCTCATCTCCTAAAGATTCCACTACCTCCTAATAGTGCCACAGCTGATAACCAAGCCATCAGCATTCAGGTCTTTGGAGGAAATTTGAGATTCAAATCATACAAATGCTAAGGAATAAATTTACTTCTGAATGAAATTGAGATTGAAACCTACAATACGTTGCTGAAAAAATAATTTAAAAAATTAAGAGATATATCATAGTTCATGAAGATAGAATTTATTAAAGATCTCCAATTCATCTAAAGATTCAATAGAAACCTGATAAAAATCCTAAAAGTCTTAAAAAAAAAAAACCCAAAACAAGGCTGAGGTGGTGGCTCAGCCATAGAACACTTGCCTGGCATACACAAGGACCTCGGTTTAAACCCCAGCACCACATTAACTAAGTGTCAGAAAAACAAAACCAGATGAAAAAATAAATAAAACTGATTCTCTCTCTCACTCATTCTCTCTCTAAAAAAATGTATTGGCAAGCTGATTCTAAAATTTGTACAGAATGCAAAGATACAGATTACCCATAACAACTTCTTAAAACAAAAACAAAGTTGAAGGAGTTGAAATCATTACTTGATTTCCAGAACTCCATAAGCTGCAGCAAACAAGACAGTGCAGTATTTGTGTAAAAATAGAAAAAGGAACAGAATAGGAAGTCTAGAAAGACCCACAAGTATTTGGGATCAATTGATATTTTTAAAAAATTGCCAAGGCATTTCAGTGGGGGAGAAGGAGCTCATTGTGTCAGTTTATACTGGAGCAACTGGGTTTCCATAGAGAAAAGAAGATGAAGTTTGACATCTACCTCATGCCATTCTCAAAAATTAAATCAAGAAGAAGCATAATTCTGAGTGTAACAACTACAATATAAAGCTTCTAGAAGAAAACGTATCTTTACAAATTTGGGGCAGGAAAACTATTTTGGGACGATCATAATAATCATTTGGTATACAAAGTGGATGAATTGGACGATCACAATTCAAAATAAAAGTATTATATCTAGAAAATAACATATCAAGAACTCATACAAAACAATTAAAAAATTCAAGTAAAAAAATTGGCAACATACCTAAAAGTTTATTTCACAAAAGAAGATATAAAATGATCACAAAGCATACAAAAATGTGCTCAACATAATTATACATTAGGGAAAATAAAATTAAATCAACAATGAAATTACTGAAAAAAATTAGGCTAAAAATTTTTAAAAAGCTCAGAACAACCAATTTTGGAAAATGATATTAAGCTGTTAGAACTCTATACATTGCTGGAGGGAGTGTAAAATTGTGAAACCACTTTGAAAAGCTGTGTGATCAATTCTTATAAAGGTAAACATACAACTTATTCTACGACCCAGCAGTTCCATCGTACAAAAGAATTTGCACAAAAATGTCTTTATTCATAAGAATTTCAAATTGGAAACAACCCAATGGAATGGATGACCAAACCATGATATCTTTAAATCAAGCAATAAAAAATAATGAATTATTTATGTGTAAAACAATATGGGTGATTCGCAAAAGCATTATGTTGGGTAAAAGAAGACAGGAACAAATGGGTGCACACTGTGTGGCTGCATATGCGGGAAGTTCCAAAACGTACAAAGTAATGGAGAAAGAAGTTAAAACAATAATTGCTTATGGGGGAGAGCAGGGATGAACTAAAAGAGCTTTTCTGGTGATTACAATGTCTTATATCTTCACTGGGATATTGATTATATTTTCAAAATTCATAAAATTGTACACATAAGTGAATTTCACTGTACGTAAACTTCATCTTGAAGAAAAAAAATAACCTGAACAATCTCTGCACAAAAGCCATACTCACTTTCTTTTCTTTTTTTTTTTAAAGAGAGAGGGACAGTGAGAGAGACAGAGAAAGAGAGAAACAACTTTATTTAGTTTTTCACATGACTTTTAGTTGCTCCAACACTTAGTTGTATACGTGGTGCTGGGGTTTGAACCCAGGTCCTCATGCTTGCCAGGCAAGCGCCAAAACCACTGAGCCACCACTCCAGCCCCAATACTCACTTTCTTTCACACATCAAATTGCAAAAAAAGGAAAACTCTAGTTGTTGGTGAGTATATGAAACAACTGGAACTTATATTCTCTGCTTGTTGGAGAATTTGACACAATCATTTGAAAGGGGAATTTGACAACATTGAATATAGCTGAATGTGTGCATATGGCCCAGCAATTCTACTGCTAACTGTGTACCCTGAAAACACACATATGAACAGATACATTCAAAGCAGCAACATCCATATTAACTTTAAACTAAAAACTGTTGATGCCCACCAATAGGAAAACAAATAAATCAGGGACTAGCCATACAACTGAATATCAAATAGCAATAAAAAGGATAGATCTACTTTCATCAGTGAGGATAATTTTCAGAAACATAACATGCAGTGAAAGAAGACATATTGCATCATGCCATTTATATAAATTTGGAAAATACAAAAACTCAATTAAATAAACTCCCTATGCATTTATGCATAACAGGAACAATATGAAAACATGAATGAATAATAAGTATGAAATTCAGTACAGTGGTTACCTTTAGGGAGGAAAAGAGGTTGCACATTGGCTCCATCTCTACTTGTACTATGTTATTTTTAAAATCTGAAGCAAATGTGGAAAATATTAAGATCTGTTATGCTTGGTAGTGGATGCAGGGTATTTTATTTGAGACACTACTCTGCATACATTTCTGCATGTTGAAATATTTCAAGATAAACAATGAGAAGTCAACTCTCCAACTACTGAGGCTTACAGGGACTGGTGTAAGGAATTAATAAATAGTTTCATTGTCTCCTGAAGAGAAATTGCAAATGATTTTACTCCCCAAGAAGTAGATTTATTCTTTAGGAGTCATTTATTCTTTGGATATTTGAATACACTTTAGCTCTTTCAATAAAGGATTTGCAGTAGCTTGCAAAAAGAGACACAATGAGTCAGGAAAATAAGGAAAAAATTCAAGATCAAAGATAACAAATATTCCATCAATACTCAGGACCACAGTTGCTGTGATCAAATTTCAAACTTGGCTCCAAATTTCTTGGCAACAGTAACCACTCCATCTCTTGCTGACCCGTAAAAGCAGGTTAGAAAAACTAACCTTTGTTCTTCAAGTCTTAAACTTAATGTTTTCCTGAGCAGTCTCTGTTCTATTTTGTATTTTGCCTTTCTAACTAGCCAGGTTTCTCCCTTTCTTCTATCATTCCCTCCCTTGTTCCTCCTTTTTTCTTTTCTTCCTTCTTTCCCTTTTCCCTCTCTCTTCCCTGCCCCCACTCATTCAATGATATTTTATTAAACAATCTGGAAACAGAGAATCTAGCCCAGGTTTTCCCAAAGAAGAGAAGACCATAACATGTTTTGGTCTGTCAACAAATGTCATAATAGATAAGCATGGCACCACAACATTAGAAGATATAGGTGAATTATTATTCTACTTTATGATTTCTTTCATTGTGATTAAGCTTATTCATAAGGAAAAACAATGAGATTTGACCACAAGAAAAAGCTTCCATAAAAAGCATATAAACAATGATTATCATTTAACCAGTGACCATTTTATCCTCTTAAATATAAAGATAATATAACAAGTCCTCCAAATTTTTATTATTATTAACAATTAATACTGTGGAACAAATCCAGGGCCTCGAGTATTCCAGGCAAGTGCTTTACCACATCCTCAGCCTGATAACTCCAAATTTTATAACCTCGCTCCACCCACTTCTCAACTCTCACCTCCTATACCCACACCTGCTAAACACATGTGCTTGGATATTTAACAACCATATTGAACTCAGTATGTACAAGATGGATTCCTTGATCTTCCTTCTCAAAGCTGCTCCATTCACAGCTACCATGTCACTTGATGGCAACTGGATCTTTTAGTCACTTAAGCACTATCATCAACTCCTCTCTTTCATATCCCACATCCAATCTATCGGGAATCTTGTTGGCTCTGGATTCAAAATACACCTCAGACCCATCACTTCTTGACACTTCTGCTGCTATCACCTTATCTGAGTCACCATATATTTTGCCTAGTGCAGTACAATACCCTTCTACCTGACCTCCCTAATTTGATTCTTGCTCTTACCCCTTCATTTTGCTTCTCTAACATTAGTGGTATAAATTCAGCCAACATTTTAATTATATATATACACATACATGCATATATATATGCACACATATACATATATATATATATGCACATATATATATATCTCCTAAATATATAGTACTGTCAATGTGCTCATATACATCTCATGTGAACATTTATACTGTACTTAACGTTCTTCAATGTGTTGGACTTGTAGGAATATTTGAGAAATGCTCATCTTTCATTTGCTATTCCTCAGCACAGCAGCAAAACATGAAAGGAGACTGGGAAAGACAATGGGCATCACAATTTTTCCCAAGTGTCAGATCCTTAGGACTAACAGTGAATGCAGGTCCTAGCTCTTATTTATTGACTGAAACATCCTTGGATGAGTTATTTAACGCTCTCTGCCTCAGTTTTCTAACACTCAAATAGGGTAACGAGCAGGCATATGTTATAGTATTAGGAGATTAAATGAGATGATGCATATAAGGAGCTAGTAACAGAGCAAGACGCCGTTCAGTAAATCTTTGTTGTTAAGGTTATTATTCAGCATGGGGAATATAAATCCCAGTGTATTCCCTGCCCTGATCTGGAATAGATAAGGAACATGGCAGGGCTGTACCTGTTCACATGCCTGTTCTTCAGTGGAGTGACAAGGGGAGCTCATACCATCCTCAATCTCAGTAGCACAGTTAACTAGTCATCGATCCAACAGCATGCTTAGTAACTACCCCAGATCTCTTAACCATCCAGCTGCTGAACCAGATTATGGGCATATTATATCCCTAAATGGGGATTCTAAATGTTTATACTTTTGAGGAAGCCACAATATTCTGCTTCTGCTTGAGGTTCCTTTTAGAAATAAAATAGTCCTTCAGCATACCTGAGGGGAACTGCAGGTGTGCACATCTTACCCTTCCCTGAAAACCCTGAAAATCCCAAGTAGAAAGGGCAAGTTGTTCCATGGAGCATAACTCACTCATGATACAGGACAGTCTCTTGATCCCAGACCCAATTAGACCCAGGTCCTCCCGATCCTTTCATTTGAGGATTATCCTCACTTAGGAACTCCAGTAAGCAAAATGTGTTTGGAGGACAGAACTAGATGGGAGGACACAGTTACTGGGAGTTTGGGAAAGACAAAACAAGGATTCAAGAGTAGAAATCAGTATGAGGTAGTGGGGATAGATAGGAAAGAACCAAGTACAAAGGAAGCAGAGACCAAAGCTGAAGAATAGAGAGCCTTGATTTTAGGAATAAGACAGAACAGTATTTTTAGGCCTGAAGCAGAAGGTGTGATATAGCCAGCAGTGGTTGGGCAGGCTTATTGCCAATCCATCCAGTGTTATGATCTTGGATTCCTCACATTCCAAGGAGGACTGCGGAGGGAGGATTAGGCAAGGAAAGGAAAGAAGTGGAATAGATTGTTTATTAACAGTCCATTCACCTGAAAATCCCAGAGCAGCAATAGTTTCTGAGGCTCCTGAAGAGGCACAGGTTCTTCCATCTTTCCTACTTAGTAGAAGTCCTGAACAGAGTAGGATATTCTTGGTTTTCCTCTCAATGTCACCCTCAAGCGGAAATCTCATTTCTATACCCCAGGAGAAATGAACCCCAGGACAGATTACTGGTCACCAGGCAGATGAGAAAAGCTTCTTGTTTCAGTATGGAGAGGCTGAAAGATCACTAAGTAAGGGTATCAGTTTTTCCTGTCCTGGTCATTTGCTGTGTGCCAGGCATGATGAGAAATGCTTTGCATGCACTTGGGCCTCATAACAAATATTAAGAAGTAGGTACTATGAGGAAACTGAGGATCAGAAGGGCTATAAGTTGGTAAGTTGATAGCTTAAATGCCAAAATGTTAAGCTATGACAATGTGACTTAAAGGGCTATGTTTAGAAAATTTATATTCAATCTACTAAACCTGAGCACTCTTTGGGTGGCAGGGAGTGAGTTAGAGATCTTAAGGATGTGGCTCCTTCTTGGGTCTGCAACAGTAGCACACCCAGAGTCCTAAGCATCTCTGTATGACTTTGCTGTCTCGCATCTTTCTATTCTTGTTTTCTACATCCTGGTGGTCCTGTTGACATGATGGATGCTAGGCAAAATCTGAGCAAAGGGGACAATTCATATTTACTGACCCATAAAATTGTTTTTCATCTCTAGCTACGGTAAAAGGCTGTAATCCTCGCCTCACTAGCACGAATGAGGCCCAAGCCCTGCTCACATTTTTTTTACCTATTTGATCTACCAATGGAATTTTAAAAATTAGAACCTTTCCACCTATGTATTCTTATACCTCTAAAGTATAGGTACACATACACGCCTATAGAAAGAGCCCCACAGCAGTCAACAACAGAAGGAAACACCTTTCAGAGAAGCAGACTCACTGATTTGTGACTGCAGTTTACATTCACTCAGGATCCTTCAAGATCAAATATTTTCTTCCTATCCCAGAATTCAATCCTTTTCATATTCTTTGCCCACAGTGACTTCTAGGCTTCCCTGTGTTTCTTTGAGGATGCATCCCTGGTAGAATGGGGCCTCCTCCCATGTAGGTGAACAGCAAGGATTCTAACCAACAAAAGAGGAACATAAACATACAACAAATATGACAATACTGACTGGACTAAGGAGGCAAACATTTTTTTTAACTAATGTATTAAGTTTATTCTTCATTCATAAAAAAGAACATATTTTTGGCTTTGAAACCATGACATAAAATAAAAAGGCAAATAAATGAAAATCATCAGCCGAAAGTATGTAGAAGCTCATGCCAACCCATCAGCAAATGCCATGTGCTTTGGGCTATAGCGGGGACTCTGATCGGAGCAAGAACTGGAGATGCATTGCCAACCTTACACCCAAGCCATCTGATCAACATATATAGGCAATGAATCCTCCCTTTCTCCTGCTTTCCTTCTTACCCTTTGACTATCAGGACAGTAGGCAATAATGCTTTGATGCTACTCTTCCTAGTTTGTAGGATAATGCTATTTTAACATATTTAACCTGCATATTTTTAACCTTTAAAAAGTAAAACTGAAAAATCAACTGTAACTAAAAGCCATTTCTATTTTTGGTCAGTTATCTGCTGTAGGCAGAGCTTCATATAGGAATTTTTATTGCGAATTTCTATGACTGCATCCCTAACAAGCTCAATGAACATCTGTGGCCAAAGCTTCTGCAAAGCTTCATTTTTCATATTGATTTCTGTGGCTTCCTTCACAAGGTCTTCTACATACATCTTGCAGAATTTCTTTTTCTCCTTTATTTCCTGTTTACAAAAGAAAAAAATTGTATTAGATCATGACTAATTCAAAAGCCAAAGCAGTAATTAGGTGGACCAGAGAAACTTGAAATAATCTATTCCACAGGGAGCTCGATAATTCTTAGTCCATTCCTGCTTCTGTTGGACAGCTATTAGAAATTTTTTTATGATGATCATTAGATCATAACCACTATTTCTCCTACCTCAGTTTGGTGGCTTAGCTCACACAAGTCAGCTGAATTCATAGTCTCATGGCTTCTAGTGGGGGCTGACACTGATAATTTTAATTGGTATTAGGTTAGTTAATATCCACATACTTTAAATAATCATACTTTGAATTTCTAGGTTAGGAAAGCATATAGTGGAACATTATACTGACATATGTGGCCTTGACCATTTGGATAAAGTTGGAGAAAAGTATACAAGGAGGAAGAGAGAATATATATAAGCCTGGGACCCATATTGAAGGCTACTAAAGAAACATTGCTCCCACTCAACTTTTCAGTCCAGCAGTCTTAAAATGAAAAACCTAGTTTTCAACATGACAGAGGAAGTTTTGGGCCACAAGATATTTGGGCATTAGGCCCCAGTTTTATCACAGAGTCTAAAAGAAATCCATTTTGTTAGAGCCAGGGGTATAACTCAGTAGTAGAAGGTTTGCCTAGCATGCAAGAAGCCCTGGGTTCTATTCTCAGCAACACACACACACACACACACACACACACACACACACGGACTTTGTTGAATTCAAGAATTCAACATTTTGTCTACTGATACTGTTGGAGAGTGTCAAGACTTGATCATGAAAGGTGTCATAATATATATGAGAAAATCAATGCAAAACATCACATAATCAAAATATAAGGGAATTAATTCATGTCAATGAAGGAGGAAGGAAATTATAAATGTTGACAACAGAGTTAGGAAAAGAATCCATTTAAAACCAACTTAAACCAAAACACCAAATAATTTCAAGATGGATTAGTTAAATTTATATTATAAATATTTTCATTAAAATTATAAAGATTTTAATATGAAAATGCTGTTACAAGAGTACATGCATCTTCAAAACTCAGCAAAGATACACTTAAGGTTTATACTTTAGTATCAATTTTACTCAAATTGAGGAACTATATCAAATACTGAATTCTAATCAATGATAAGCATGCTGAATTATTTAGGATGAGGCATACCATTGTCAATAATTATTCTAAAATGATTTTAAAAACACAGCATAGATAGATGGATGGATGAAGGGATGGTTATATATATATATATATATATATATATATATATATATATAGGTGAAGTACAATGTTAACAGTAGAATGTAGGTTTTGGGTATATGAGTGTTTACTGTAAAATTCAACTTGACTGTATGAAATTTTTAGTAAAACATTGGGAAAGAATACAAAGAAAAGTACTGAAGAAAATAAAGTGAAATATCATTAAGATTGGGGAATTTTTCCTTCTTTTTTCTATTTTTGTTAGATTTACAAATGTTTATCATTTTTAAAACAAAATATTAAAGAATTCCTCATTAATTAATATATATTAGTGAGTTTAAACTGTGCTTTCCCTAGCAGAGGCAAATTTTGGAAATTTTCTTCTGACATGTAAGACATAAAATAATCACTTAGTTTTCAAGGGTTAACATGCTGGTGTGATATTGTTTATGTAGCATGCTAAAGCAATAGATTATGGGCTGATCCATCATAAAAACATTCACAGATTTTGATAAGTTATAAACAATAGTGATTCCAGCTGGCTGCTTTTTTGATGAATCTAACTTCTCTGACTCTAAAACAGTCTGGGGTTCAGTCACTTGCACAGCTAGCTTGATGAAAACAGTGTGAGCTGCTCCTTTTTACCACTCAGTAAACCTGAGCTACACAGGAACTACCAGCATGAAGAATAAGTATGACTCACTAGAGATTAGTAACTGAAAGGGCAATATTTTAGACTTATATAAGTAGAAGGCACACAGCATATTTAGTAAAAGCTCTCTTACAGATTTCTGAATTTCTTCAAATAGGATTGTGAATTTAAAAAATAAGGACAAAGTTCCACTATTAAGACTAGATAAATTTTATAACAGTTTAGGGATAACAAAAATCAAACTTTTAAATCTTGTATTTTGACACAATCATTTATACATAATATAAATTAAAATAAACTTTTGGTAATTGACATAAATATAATTTTTGGTGTTTTAAAATTTCCTGCTGTAGTTGCTTCTATTGCTCACCTGTGAACATGTTGATACAGAATTCTATTTATTACAACAGTCATTAATTTAGTAATTGTGTTTGAAAACATTTTTACTTCATCATTTCTTCTCTCCTCTAAGCCAGTTACTCTGTATATCTGTGACTAATATCAGAGACTAATCAGATCTCTGCCAGGACAACTCAAAATGTCCAAAATGATCCTATGAAGAGTATATAAGAGAGAGCTCTCTTGCCTTGACCTATCAAGGAGTTGTTACTCTTTGAATAAGGCTTTTTCCTGGTTTGGAAAAAAACAAGTCAATGGTGGGATTTGTTATAAAGCAATTTTAACTATAATGGTATTTGTATTAGGATTTAATCCATATCTCCATTTTACAAATGGAAAACAAGGTCAATAGAAGTTGAGAGATTTGCTCAGGATTAGACATCATCTACTAAAACTTCCATAGAGAAAACTCTAATCTAGACCTTGAAGAACTGGCAGTCTAGTTGGGAGATGACCTACATATATAAAAAGCTAACTAAAAATAAAATAGTAATGTAAACGCTGAATGAAATTGTCACCAGTAAATACAATCAGTACTCAGAAAAAGGGAACACTCAGCATTGCGTGGTCAAGAAGTCACCACAATATACTGTCAAAGAATCCAAGAGTAATCATAAGGTCTCAGTTCTAGAGGCAGCTCAGTCAAAAATTCACTATGTGGTCCTGAGTGGTTCACTTGAGCTTCCAGTTTTCCTTATCAAAGAACAGAAATGTCCATCTTGAATCTTTTTTAGATGAGTCAAGAGAATGGATGGACAACTCTGAACAACAGAATTCTGCCATGTATAACGAAAGAAAGGGTCTGCTCAAACTCACCTCAACTGATTTTCTTAACTCAATTACATACAGAAGAGAAGGACTGAGGACTTGGTGCTGCCATGAGTTAAATATTATTCAGGACGTGGTGGGCACGATGTAAGTGAAGGAATGCTGGCCTGTGAGTTAAGAAAATGTGATTATGGGACTCCAGCAAGGTCACAGGCAATAAGAGGTAATCAGGAGCTCAAGTCCAAGTCTCCTGACACCCTAGTGTTATTTCCAAATAGTAAGTGGCTTCAGATTTCTTCTTTTCCTTTTGAATTTCCTCAAAATAAGAGTCAACATTCCCTGTCTTTACTTCATCATTGCTTATTTATTGATCAAATTGCTTTAATTTAATCAAGACTTTGCTTATATGACTACACTGAGGTTATTGCCTTTAAAAAAATCCCAAATGACCTTGCCTGCTAAATTTATGATTTTTTCTTTTATAGCTTGTTCAATTGGAACATTAAAAATCATAACCTACCCAACCAAGATCATAAAATTTTTCTACAATTTTTAAAGTAAGAATTTTAAAGTTTTGTTTTTTGTATTTGGATTTTTATTTTATCTGTATTTTGGGGCTGCATTGGTGGCTCAGCAGTTACGGCACTTGCCTAGCATGTGTGAATATGTGGGTTCAAACGCCAGCACCACATACACAACAAAGTGTCTGAGCAATGAAAGCCGCATGAAAAACTAAATAAAGTTTATTCTTTTTCTCTCTTTCTCTTTCATTATCCCTCTCTCTAATTAAAAAAGTATTTTACCGGGATTTAATTTCTTATGGCACAGTGTGAATGGGTTCAATGTTTTTCTGATTGGAGTATAATTTATTAAATAGACTTTTCTTTCTAGTTTGTAATGCCTATTACCTGCATAAGTTTTCCCCACCTGCATGGCATAGTTCTGGATCTGTTTTGTCCACAAGTCTATTTGTTTATCCTTATGTTTTCTTAATTACTATCACTTTATAATAATGCTTGATATCTGCTAAGACATGTTCTCCCTGCATTTCTTCTTGAGTATTCGAGTTTCTTTGCTTTATCAGATAGCTTTTAGGATCAGCTAATGAAGTTTCACAATAACCCCTTCCACACCTGAATTAGAACTGACGCATATTTAAAGAATTTAGGAAGAATTAACGTCTTTTCAATGTAGAACATTTCTGTTCATTAATATTAACTATTTAGTTCTTCCCTAGTGACTTTCAACAAAATATCATAATTTCCCCAATGAAGGGCTTATGCATATATTTTATCATCTACTTGGTGCTTGTTGTTATGGTAAATGTATCTTATTTTAAATAGATAACGTAATGCAAATTGGGTTGTTGGCGGTTTTAGCTTACATCTAAATGCTCCCTGTAATTCAGGGAGATGAGCTGAAATTATTTTTCTTATTTGTCATTCTTTGCTTATTTTATTCCCCTGAAGACCTTTCTCATTTCAAGGCAGGACATCGATTTTCCACGGATTCTTCTAGAATTTTCATGCTTTCATTTTAAACTTCAAAACCTCTGACCCATTTGGAATGTATACTGGCATAAGACAGTATGTTTGAATTCAGCTTTTCTTTTTTCTCAGTTCCTCAACTATCCTCAAATCATTTAGAGGATAGTCATCTCAACTTATTTGAGATTACTCCCTAATTATAGAATACATTATCTTTTGTATTTGAATGTATACCTGATTTTCCATTTTATTCTGTTAGTCTATCTCTTCACAACCACCCTATTTTAGTTGATTAGTCTTTATAATATACTTTACTATCTAATAGTGCTAATCATCTTCTTATTTTTCTTCTTTTTCAGAGTTTTAATTAGCTAATTTTTCCACATGTACATTAGGATCAACTTGTTTTAAAAAGCCTCAACAAAGTTTTGTTTTTTCCTTTTTTAGCAAGAGAGAATCAATTTTTAATTTATTTTTTTCATCTGGTCTTTGCTTCTCTGACACTTAGTTGTGTATGTGGTGCTGGGGTTTAAACTTGGGTCCTCAAGCATGCCAGGTAAGGACTGTAACCACTGAGCCACCACTGTAGCCCATCAACAAAACATTTTTTAAGTGAGGTGTGGTGGCGCATACCTGTAATCCCAGTGTCTTAGAAGGCTGAGGCTAGAGGATTGCAAGTTCAAAGCAGCCTCAGTAACTTAGCAAAGCCCTAAGCAACTTAGTGAGACTGTCTAAAATAAAATAAAAAACAAAGAACTAAAACAGGCTGGGTATGTAGTTCAGTTCTTAGGTGCCCCCTGGGTTCAATACCTGGTACCAAAAAAACAACAAAAAATTTTTACATATTTTTATTTGGTTCATATTATACTTTAAATTAACTTAAGGAAAACTGATATATTTTGCTCAAGATCCTCTTATCCCAAACATGGTAGGTTTTTCCATTTGTATAAATATTTTGTGTGCTTTGTTACTGTTTTAAAGTTTTCTTTTTATTCATCTTGTATATTTATTAGTTCATTTTGAATTCATTACTATAATGAAAGACCTGAGGCAGGCTACTTTACAAAGAAAAGAGGTTTATCTTTGCTCATGTTCAGGAAGTCAAAGGTTGAGGGGTACATCTGGTGATGGCCTTCTTGGTGGCATTGTCCTGAGGCAGTGCATGGTATTATATAGCAAGAGACTGGGAATGCATGTATGTATCTTTTGGTCTTTCTTCTCCTATAATGCCTCAAGTCAGTCAGTCATAGGGGCTTCACCTGATGACTATCTAAAGTCTTCTCAAAAGCCCTCCCTCTAAACACCATGGTGGATTAAGTTATTACCATCCTTAATACCCCACCAGGGGAGATTAAATCTTAATACATGAACCCTTTGTAAGGTCTTCTCTTCCACTGTATCTTCTTTCTGCTTATTATTTATAATAGGGGATCTATTCATTTCAGTTCTGTTATTGAATTTTCTTACACATTTTATAGTTTCTCAATTAATTATCTTGAAATTTCCAAGTATTAAATAATACTGTCTGCTAAGAGTAAGACCCCTACTTGAAATCACCACTGATTTCTTTCTTTTACCTATATGTATTATCTGTATCAATACATAATATGATGATATTAGGTACCCTTGTCTTGGTATCAGCTTCAATAATGTGTTAGTGTTCTATTTGTGTGACAAATTAACTCATACTCTGTAGTTTAAAACAATGTACATCTATCACCTCCGTTTCCATGTGTTGGGAGTACAGGAGTGGCTTTGCTGGGTGCTCTTCTCAGGCCTTTGTAAGCTTGAAATGAAGGTACTGGCTAGTCTGTGTTCCTTTCCTGAAGCCCCTCTTTCAAGCAGAAGTGGTTGTTGACAGAATTTAGTTCCTTGCAGTGACAGGAATTAAGTACCCATTTTCTTGTAGGCTGTTGGCCAGGGGCCTGTGCTTAGCTCCTACAAGTTCTTATAGTTGTTCACTATGTGGCGCTCTCAAAACATGGTGGCTTATTTCTTCAAGGCCAACAGGAGATTCTCTCAGGCAAAGCCTGAATGCTACTTTAAAGGGCTTGCAGGTTAGGTTGGGTTCACTCAGGATAATCTCCCTTTTCATTACTCAAAGTCAACTGATTGGGGACTTAATTATATAATAGTCCCCTCACATCTGCAATTCTGCTTTCTGTGGTTTTAGTTAACTGTGGTCAACTGGGTTTGAAAATATTAAATGGAAAATTCCAGAAAAATAATCCATTATTATGGTATATTGTTGTAATTGCTGTATTTTATTTTTAGTTATTATTGTCAATCTCTAGCTGCCTGGTTTATAAATTAAACATTATCATAGGTATGCATGCATGCATAGAAGAAAACATAGTATATATATAGGGTTCAATTGTATACACATTTTCAGGCACCCACTGGGGGTCTTAAAACATATCTCCTGAGGATAAGGGGGAACCTACTGTATCTGCAAAGTCTGTATGCTCTGGTACATTCTAATAGTTAGTAGCAAGTCATAGAGTTTACTCATCCTTAGGGAAGGGGACTATGCAAAGATAATGTAGATATCAGGGGGTGAGAATCATGGAGGCCATCTTAGAATTCTGCCTACTTGTAATGCTAATGTTTCCAGAGTTTCCCCACCACTATGACACTTTCCAATTTCTATGTACTGTATTTATGGAGCTAAAGAAGTTAAGAATGGATGCTGAATTATGTGAATTTTCTTTTTGATATGTATAGAAACAATCATGACTTTTCACTTTAGATCTATTTTATCATATTAAATCTTTCTTGCATTTCTAGAATATACTACACTATAAGGCTTGTTATTTATTAATGTTCTGCTGTATTCTAATTGATGGCACTTAAAGATTTTTGCATCTATATTTTTAAGAATCTGATCTTACTTTTCTTTTCCTATGCAATCCTGGTAGGATTTAGAATCAATGTTATGATGTCTGTATTGGAAAAATGGAAGTTTTCCTTCTTTTTAAATATTCTTTATTTTATCATCTGGCCTTTGTTTCTCAGACACTTACAACTTAAAAATCACGAGAATTATCGGTTTGGTAGATTTCTCTATGAAAATGTCCTTGTTTTGCCTGCAGCTCTTTAATATTTTTCTAAATTTATTTTATGTATATATATATATACATATATTTTATATATAAATAAAAAAATATATATATTTGATTCACAGAGCCACTGTGTTCAGGAAGAGGGCTCATAATTCTACCAGCCTGGCTTTCATTTTCCTCTTCTTATAACACCAGAAAGCCCCTACTGGCCATAGAACTGTGCTTATTCTCTTCGATAGAGCCATCTTACTACCTTCCAGGCTCATCTTTTAACACAGTCTACCTTAATCTCCGTACTGCGACAATAATTAACTGCATATAGTTTGTCACTCTCCTTTTCTTTTTGTGCTTTTATGCCTTTTATGCACATTGTTCTATTTGCCAAAATTGCCATATAATTATATTTTATCCTTTAAGATTAATATCAGGGAGCATCTTTTCTAGAGAGTCTTCCTTAGTTTGGGTTAGTTACTTCTCCTCTACTCTCTTAGAATAATGCTTTATAATGACAGATATATACATCTATCTATCTATCATCTATCTATCTATCTATATCTCCTCCAGTAGAGTTTGAGATCCATAACAGCAAAGACAGTGTGTTTTTATGCCATAGTATATTACAATGTGTATGATAGGTCCTCAAAATTGATTTTTGAATGAATGAAAGTATGAATCTTGAGAGGGCTAAGATGATTGACTTCAAGTATTTGAAGGGTTTCCACATGGAAGAGACTTGCTCTCTTTACAACATAAAGTAGTACTAGAATCCTTAATGAACACTATTAGGAGTCCGATTTAAGCTTAATAAAGGTAAGAATTTCCTCACATTTGGAGTTATTTAGTTTCATGAATTTTTTTTAAATTTTTTTTCTATTTTGTGGTACTGGGGCCATGAGCATGCTAGACAAGTGCTCTACAACACAGCTACACACACAGTTCTTTCTTGCACTAGAATAATTTAAAGCAGAATATGAACATCTTCTAGGATGCTATAAAAGTATTGTAGAATTGAGTTTTCAAATGATTTTAAGGCTGTAATCTTGAGTTCTATGGATTCTGTTATGATTTGATCTTAAATGTCCCTCAAAAGCTTCATGTACTAAAGGCTTGGTCTCTATCGGATGGTACTACTCTGAGGTGGTAGAAACTTTAGGAGGTGGGGCATAGCTGAAGTTAGGTGATTGCAGGTGTGCCCTTGAAGGGTACATTGGCACCCTAAACCCTTCTTCTCTCTCTCTCTACCTGTCTCTCTTTATCCCTTCCTTTCTGTCTCTGCTTCCTGGCAGCCATGAGGTAAAAAGCTTTGTTCTACCACATACTCTGCCATGATGTTCTGCATCATCACAAGCCCAAACAACAGGGCCAAGTCACCATGGACTGAAACCTCTGAAACCATAAGCTGAAACATCTTTCCTCCCTTAAAATTGCTTTTTATAGGAAATCTGGTTAGCACAGATTCTAAAGAGACACTTCAGAACTGGGAGTGGGGTCAAGGGAAAGGAAAAAGCAGAAGATTCAATCAAATGAAGTTCTGAATCCCTGCTTTCCTCTATAATAACAGTTTTGACACATTGAGTTTTCAGCTACAAATGGCATCAATAAAGAGTTCACAACTGTTTAAAAACCATTTGAAAACCACTTATTGGCTGTTTCACTTCCAAATTGGATGAGATATATAGTACGTGTGTGCTTGTGTGCTCTCTCTCCCACCTACACACACACACACACACCTGTGTGAGGAGATAAATAGATATACCTGTATCTTTTTTTAAATTTTTGTGGTACTGGGGATCAAACCCAGGAGCAAGTACATCCCCAGCATTGGTTTTTTGTTTTTGTTTTTTGAGACAGGGTTCAAGATGCACAGGCTGGACTTAAACTTTGAGATCCTCTTGCCTCAGTCTCCCACATTGCTGGGATTAAAGATGTGTGCCACAGAAACTTAGTTAGATCCTACCTCAAAATAAAATAAAAAGGGTTGGGGATGTAGCTCAGCAGTAGAGCAGTTGTTTAGCATGTGAAGGCTCTGAGTTCAATCTCCAGTACCACAAAAACTATTTTGAAGAATCTTAAAACTCTACTGTGATTTAGATAAATTATTTCTTCAGCTTTCCCATGAGCTCCACCAAGGCAGGCACTGCAGGCTTTGCTTCTTTGTAGTTCCTGCAACACCATAATACTGTTTTACCTTAATAAACCTTCAAACACATAAAGAAATAAAAGATTGGCTCCAGTTTTTCTGGCTAAGTCTCTCTCCTGGGACCACAACAGGTTATATGAAATGATTAAAAACATGAAAGTTCAAGGTATAGAATGAAATATATGAATTAAAACATCAAGAGCTCAAGACAAGAGAATAGAGATGGAGATTCTGCTATCACCTGCTGGCCTGGCACGGGCTGGGTAACTACCCACACAAGCCTATGTTTCTTTTCTTAATTCAGATAGATCAGGATCTTTGGTCCTATTTTGGTCTAGATTTTTTTGGTGCAGATTTCTTTTGAACATTCTTTTATACTGAAAAAAAAAGGATATTGGAACCATTTGCTCTTCATTGCAGGACTCTACTTCTTCCTAATCCTTGGTGCCTACTGTCCTCAGTTTTGTAAGTAAAGGAAGGTGAAACACAATATCCAAATCTCAAGCCATGGGGAATACATCCAGGGACTAGATTCCAATGATTAACAGTATTTTACCTCTAGTTTTTCATTATAAAAGTCTCTTGTGGTATAATTGAGTGTAGCACGATTTGTATTTTCTCCCAAAAATCTTTTGCTGTCATTATTTTCTTCATTGACAATACCAGGTTTTTTTCCTTTTGTTTCTAGTAGATACCGGAATTGCTTTTTCCTGTAGAAAAATGGTAAAGAAATTTTGAAAGTTGATTATCAAACTTATTAAAATGTCTATTTTTTGTTGACTTTAGATGGAAGCATATGCTTTTCTGAACATCTGCTGCTTTATGAGTCTGAGTTTATTTATTTGAACTTAGTTTGGTATCCCATTCTACAAATTAAGGTAATCAATCTGAATTATTTTTGTTCTAAAACCACTAATCATCAAAAAACAAACAGAAAACATGTCCAAAGCACTTCTAAAATGAAAAAAAAAAGTCTCCCTTCATTAAAACACACACACACACACACACACACACACACACACACACAAATAATCAGAGCACAAAACCCAAATAGGGAGGTACTAGACCAAACTTTTAGTCTTTATGTTCTATAAAACATTTTAGTTACCTCTTACAAATCACACAGATAGTTCATAATTCCATTATGCAGCTCAGTTTTACTCATAGCTAGAAAGTGAAATTGGATACTGATTAAACTTCTGTTTTGAAAACACAAAATAAAAATTGAAAATCTCCAACTGTCAGCATACCAGGCAAGATCCCAGTAGGCAGTTAAATAATGAAATAGGAAGCCTCATTTGATCAGGAAGATGAATATAAACAGTGCTCACAGAATCACTTATAGATCAAACAGCCCTGAATTTCAGAGGGCTGCCACTCATCCTCCAAGAAGGCTGATTTCTGTTTTTCACTATTGAGAGTATCTTTGAATAAAGTGATGTTACTACTTTACTGTGAACTGAAGATTGGGAGCAGAAGAGGGATATATCTTTAAAATCCCTTCTTTTTTATTTAAAAGTATAATAATTATTTCAGAAATTTTGGGGAAATACAAATTTTGAAAAGTATAAAGAAACAGATAAATATCATCCATTAGTCTATATCTCATAAATCTATATAAATTCATAACACTGTTCATATTTGACATGTTTCTGAGAAGCTTTCCCTATAAATTTTAGAAAAGGTAAGATCATTCCATACATAGCATTTTGTATACTGTTTTCACTTAATGTTATACAATAAGCATTTTCTAGTAATTAAAAGTATAATCAGTGAATGAATAAAAAGTCAATTGTGATATAATTCACAATTTCCCTAATCAGTCCTTTTAATTAGAAATTTGGTAGTATGATTTTCTCACTTATGTAAAGAAAGAAGTGAGTAACGTACTGATCTTTATTTGCATTTGTTTTCACTGAGTTTTAAATTACAAAAGCAATGCCCACACATATTTTATATCACCTTTTTACTCTTTTAAAATCATTAACTCTCTGTTAACTGTTTTGAACAGTACTTCTTTTAACTTTCTAAAATATTTTGCTATTCTTTTTTCTAATCTTGTGAAATACATGTTAAATTCAATAATTTTAGCCTTTAGTTTTTTGTAATATACCCAGTTCAATACTAACATGATTCCATTTAGCACCACTTTAATGATTCTGCAAGTTTTGAAATGTACTTTTATTATATTTCAGCTCACAGTAGTTTCAAATTTCCATTATGAAATTGTCTTTAACCTATGGGTCATTTAGAAATGTTTCTTAATTTGAAAATATACAGGAATTTTCTGGTTATCTTTTTGTAACTATCTTAAAGTTTAACTGTATTTTGAACAAAAAAAAAAGGTCCACGTGATTTTTTTTCTTTTTCTTTTCTTTTCTTTTTTTATTATTTTAGTTTGACATAGACTTACATTTTGGAGGGAATTGTTGTTACATAATCATGTATACATGGATATTGACATAGTGATAGTGAGACAGTAAGTTGAGGTTGATCCTAGACCAGGATCTACCCTGCTTCATCCATTCCTTAAGCTCAAGTCTCTTCTCTAATTCCATCATACTATAGTTTGAAATGAACATATACATGTGTAACAACTGTTGACACTTTTGAGGTTCTCTACCTACCTGTGTATAGCTAGGCTTCTATTGGGAGTTGAGTATTCCCCGATGTATTGATAACCCCTCTTATCCCTCCCTCCCCTTCCTGCCTCCCTCCCATCTCCCCCCACCTTCCTAGGTATGGTTCACCCAACTCATGTGGAATTTCAACTATGGTGAGTTTATGACTTAAACTCAGCTGACTATCATCCTGTCATAGGATTTACACTAGCTTCCACATATGAAAGTAAACATTTGGCCTTTAAGTCTCTGAGTTTGGGATATTTCACTCAGCATAATTTTTTCCATTTCCATCCATTTGGTTGCAAAAGGTATGATATTGTTCTAATAGCAGAGTAGAACTCCATTGTGTATATATTCCACAATTTATAAATCCATTCATCCAATGAGGGGCATCTAGGTTGGTTCCATAGCTTAGCTATTATAAACTGAACTGCTATAAACATTAATGTAGCTGTGTCTCTGTAGTGTGCCGATTCTAGCTCTTTTGGGAAAATACCCAGGAGTGTCCATGTGATTTCAATTCTCTCAATATGTTGATATTTTATTTACAGATAATACTTGATCAACTTCAATAAGTGCTTCATGTCTACCTGAAATGAATATGTATTCTGCAGTTGTTAGGGACAGTGTGTTTTTTAAATGTCTGTTTAAATCTGTCATTGCGTTGTTCAAATATTTTATATCTTTTTTTCTAGTACTTGGAGACAATTAAAACTTCCCACTATAACTTTGGACTTATAATTATGCCAATTGGGGGTTATAAGGTTTTAAAAATTTGTATACTAAAAATTCATACAATTTTAAATTTGCTACATCTTTCTGGCAAACTGAACCTATTATTTTGAAAAGATCCTCTTTATTTCTAGAATTGCTTTTAATCTTGAAGTCTATTTCAAGATGCATTGATTATGCATAATCAATGACTATATACTATTAATATAAATATACAAGCATAATTTGCTTCAGTTCAGTCCTCAGTTCTTTCTTCCCCCTTTCCTCCCCTTCTCCCTTTTTAATATACATATATATTTAAATTAGTGTTTTAAAGATATATACATAAAGGTGAAATTCACTGTGGTACATGTATATATGCACATAGGCTAGTCTGGTCAATTTCATTCCACTGTTTTTCCCACTTCTCATCCTTCCTCCCTTCCTCTTCATTCCCTTTCTCTGCTATACTAATTTTTCTTCTACTTTCCCACTTTCCCCCTTTATTTTGGTCTAGCTTCCACATATAAAACATTTGACTCTTGACTTTCTTAGTATGGCTTTTTTCACTTAGCATGATGTTCTCTAGTTCCATCCATTTATCAGCAAATGCCATGATTTCATTCCTCTTAATGGCTGAGTAAACCACCATTGCGTATAGATACCAAATTTTATTTACCCATTTTCACATTTTTAACTTGCAAATTTTATCTAATGATATGTTTCAAGAATGCCTCTTAAAAACTTCATTACATTACTTAGTCTAACAATATTCAGGTTTAATCAGAACCATTAGTATATAGCTATGTTCTGCATAACAATATTTTGGTCAATGACAGATGATATTATAAGATGGTATTCCCATAAAATTATATAATTACTGATGTCATGGCTGTCTTAGTTTGTGTAAGTAAACCCTATGATATCTGCACAACTATGGAATCACCAAATAACGCACAATCTCAGAACTTATCCCTATTATTAAGTGACACATGACTGTGCATTGAATATAACACTCATTTATCCTGACTTTTGGCTTTCATTATTATTGCTATAAAGTCTACTGTTGATCAGTACCCCCTTTGAAGATAACTTTCCCCTTATATTTAGTGTTTTGTAGTTTTACTGTGATGTGACTGTGGATTTCTTTTTATTTATCCCATTTGGAATTGGTTCAGTTTAGGTTTTTGACATCATCTCTTTCAATACTGCCTTTATTCCATGCTCTTTAATGTGTGTGTGCACTTTTTTTGAAACTCAAGAGTTTAAAACTTTTAATTTGCTTCATGCTCCAAATTTATCAACCAGTTTTCCATATATTCTATCTTGTTTTTTCTTTGTGAAGCATTCTGGAAAATTTCCTATCTCCCAGCTTACTGAATCTCTTTTCAACTGTGTCTAATAAGGTGTTAAACCTTCATATTAACTTTTAATTTTGCTTTTTCTATTTTTTAATGTATAAAATTTCCCTTGGATTACTTTAAGATCTAATGGATGGCTTTTTAAAATGTCTTATTCTCTCCCAATATTTTCAAGCTTATCTTTTACGTCATGAAATATACTAGACACAGTCATTTTAAATCTGAGTAGTAATATAAAAAGTATTAATGGTTCTGTTTTTGTAGACTATTTTTTTCTCTGCTAGTACTTATACATGATGCCTTATTTACTTTTATGGGTGATCATTTATTTTTATTGTGTGCGCTTAAAATTTATCTGTGGGCATTCTTTGAGACAGAATGAAAGTAATGTTTTTTAGAGTGGAGGTGCATTTGCTTTCTCCAGATATCCAGGATGGTGATGTTTAAAATTTGATATTATTTTAAACTACTCATTTGTTTTGAATTTGGTCTGCAAATCTATACGAGGATTGCCTTTTGTTTATATCTTCTTAGAGAAAACTTTCTCCTTTCTATTCAAACAAAGGCAATTTTCCTTGGACAGTTCTCAGAGTGGGGAGAAGGAGTATCCTTATTTCTGACACACTTTTATGTTAACAGTATAGTCACTTGGGTTCTAGCTGAACCTTGGGAATATCTCAATTTATATTCAATGCTTTATATGAGGCCCTTGGTTTTGAGCACCATTCTTCTCACTGTTTGATGTTAGCAAAAGCAATATTTAAGTTTCCCTGAAGTGCCTCTGAGTCAAATATAGCCTCTATGACATAATGAAATACATATTGGTTCTTCCACTCTCTCTCTCACCACCCCTGTTATCCCCATTTCCTGGCAAAAAAAGCTCTTAAAAACATTGGAATAGAAGGATTAATGAGTTTCTTCTTTATGCTAATGAGATGACTAGAGACTGGGGGCCTCTACATAGCTTCAGGATGAGAGCTGTTTATCAGAAAGACCAATGTACTTTTAGACAGTTTTACTCAATATAGGTCTATCCACATCCCAGAGGGTTTTTTTTTTTGTACTAAGAATTTATCCCAGGGGTGTTTAACCCCTGAGCTGCATCCCTAGCCCTTTTCACATTTTATTTTGAGATAGGGTCTCTCTCTGTTACTTAGGGTCTCACTAAGTTGCTGAGGCTGGCTTTGAACTTGAGATCATCCTGCCTTAGTTTGAGCTGCTGGAATTATAGATGTGTGTCACCTTGACCTGCCCAGAGGTTTGATATATGACATTCTAATTGTCAAGTACAATTATATATAATTTATTATTTATAAAGTATATTTTGCATATTTGTACAAATACATATTTTTGATATCCTAGTGATTACTCAGAGGCAATCACTTTTTTCAGAAAAAAATCGAATAATTTAAAATTGCACAAGAGTATCTTTGAAATATAAATTCAATTTCTCACAAATTGCAGCATACTATAGAATTGTTCTATACCTTGCATCTTTATTTTCTGAGATATTCTAATGAATGCTTCATATAAGAACATTTAATTATTCTTAGAGCTGTAAGTAACTGGTCTTATTCTACAGAGGGACATTTAATGAGTTTTCATATTTTTGTTATAGAAACTGGCTGCAGTGAAAATCCTTGGACATACATATTTGTGCTCATACAAAAAATTACTCATAGAACAAATTCCTTTAAATGAAACTGTTAAGTCAAAAGGTACATATATTTAAATTTATTAGACATTGCTAAGTTTCTGTGAAAGAGAACTGCTGCAACTTTCATTACGACTTGTTGTATATAAGAATCCTATTTCACCATACTACTTATATATCATCAAACTTGCAGGCTTTCCCCACAAAGTTATATCATTATTTAAAAACTTGCATGTCTATGATTTGGGGCTCTTTTTTTGTTTAAGGCACTTATATTTTGTTTTCTGGCAACTTGCTTATCCTGTTTTTTATGTGCTTATTTTGTTTTTCCAATTTCAACTAGGTAAGGTTCTGGCTATCCTAACTCATGAACAATCTTCCCTACCCATTGAACTTAGGCCCTCTTACATGCTAAGTATATGCTTTACCACTGTGCATTCTTATATTATTACCATTATTCTCTGACTTTATACTATTATGATTAAAGATTGTGATCTGTTTGAGTATGCTTTTTGGAAGAAATGGAGACTTTCTTTGAGTTTAATGTAAGTTCAACTTTCGCAAACATTTCAGAGATGTTTGAATAAACCTATATGTTTTTTTCTAAATTGGGCATAAGGTTCTGAGAATAAGATTTTAAATATATTTATTTGATGTAATATGTTATCCTTCATATTCTTTCTTATTGTGGTCTATTTGATCTGATTTATGCAAGAATCATATTAATATCTACTACAGTAATTGAAATTGTCAGTATATTTGTTGATATATTTAGAAGTTAGGATCTCAATTACATTGTTTCACAACTGCTGGTGGAATGTTGTTTTTAGTGCCATCAAACGTATTATCTATCACTAATTTTAATGTTTCCATATTTGTTTGTTATTGCCATTTACCTACTATATATTTTCCATCCCTTTTTTTTCAAATTTTAGGGGTTTTTAAGAGCATTTCTCAAAAATAATATGTAACTCAATTTTCAACCCAATTTGAGAATCACTATTAATGAAACAATTTCACTTATTAATATTTGTGTTTTTCTTTTCTTTTAGTAGTTTAGAAATTATACCGCTAATCTTATGTGTGTGTGTGTGTGTGTGTGTGTGTGTGTGCGCGTGTGTGTGTTACCTGGGATTGAACCCAGGGCTTCACACATGCTAAGTAAGTGCTTTACCACTGAGTTACATTCCCAGACCTTTTTAGTCTGTGACTAATCCTCCTGCCTCAGCCTCCTGAGCAGAAGGGATTACAGGTATGCACCACTGTTCCTGGTACATCTGATCTTTTTTCTAATAGCAGCCCTTAAAATTTTAAGATACATAGTTAAATGTATGGTTTTCCATCAATTTTTGTTGTTATTTAGTACCTATTATCTCTCCTAAACAAGAAAGAAACTCAGCAAACAGAATTTTTCAGGATTTTCTGGGATTTTTATTTTCAGGTTTTTATTTTTTTTTAAATACTATGCAACTATTCAGACAACTATAACTTTTACTGGTTTCTTTCTACATCAACATTTCTTGAATTCAATGATTCCTTTAGTTTTTTTCCAGAATGGTTCATTGAGGTTCGATAATGGTTCAATAATAATAATAAACAGATCCATCAGGTATACCTGAATTAAGACTGAATTCAGAACTAAGCTAAGTGAAGAAATTGGAGTAACATACAAGTCATTCATTTTGTTGATGTAAATTATAGCAGGGCAACATAGCTCTGGAGCTAAGTTTTGGGAGGGGAGTAAGGAACTCGCCAACTCCCAATGCAGTGAAAATGCTATGATGCTGAGACAATAATCTCCTCTTATCTATGACTAGAGCAAAGATGGAGTTTCCTTGGTGGGCCGCTTCTATGGTATAATTCTGGACATCATCTCAAGAGGCCCAGGCTAGAGACTGCTTCCTCAACTTTTTCCAACAATTTCATAGACACCTAATTCCTGTGTATCAACTATTTCCTGCATATACTAGCCGGAGTGACTTATTTGATCTATTACTGAATTGTGGCTGATATATCATTCATGACTATTCTCCCTCCATCCATACTATATTCTGTAGGTCAGTGTTCTGACAAGTAAACTTTCAAATCATTCTCTTTTCCATTCTCACTTCCTTGGTCTTCATAATCTCTCATCTGTACCACAGGCCAGCCTCCTGGTTGTTTTTCATTCTTTCAACCTCTGTCTGCTTATATGGTAGCTTTTCTAGAACATAAACCTAAACACATGATTGTTGTACTTAATTACAAAGAATAAATTTTCATTTTTGTTTGTATTGATTGCAAGGTTCTCAGATCATAGTCAATTTTTCAAGCTTCATTTCTTATCACTTATGCATAATCATCCCATGCTTCAATTATATTAAACCATTTGCAATTCCTTGTGCTTATATAGATTTATTTCCCCAATGTGCTATACCTGAAGAACTCCTAGTCCTTTCTTAGGAACTAAATGAAGTGTTACCTCTTTTGTGAAATCTTTCCCAATATTGTTAAAAAATGTGGTTAGTGACTCCCATGCTGAAAGATTATATTTTGTTGTGCATTTTTAATTTTTTAGACTATAAGCCACACAAAAACAAGGACTTTGTCTTATTTTTATGTCCCCCATACTTTGCATAGGGCCAGACAAAATAAGTCTAATATACGTTTGTAGGATCCATAAATGGACTAGTTAAGAGATGTGTGGAGTTTCTTTCTTTTTGTAGTGCAACAATAACCTATAAAAACCCTATAAATTAAAGGTTACCTGGCTTCACCCAGAATTGAAATCATACGGTATTGAGGTAACTCGGAAGATGCTACATGTGCTAGGATTCCAAAGAGCCTCTCAGCCATTATCATGTCATTCTGCGTTACCTGAAGACAAAAAACAGAGAGGCATCCAAAGTGACGCTGCTTCTTGGTTGGATACAATACAATTCCAAAGAATATTTAGGTTAAATATTTTCTTTTAGCCCAGAAAAGCACATTCCCCTGGGCTATAGGGAGAAGTGTTTTCACTGATATTTTTCTTTCTTCCTTGAACCTATATGAATATGTACAAAGTGGCTCATGTAAGTTGATTGTAGGGTGATGAGTTAGCTGTCACCTAGAAGTTGTGTTTCCTGAAAATATGCCTGAGATTTCTTAAATTCTTAATGAATTTTTTTTCAGGAATCCTATAGCTTCCTAAATTAAAACGAATTAAAGGGAAAATTCCCCATGTGTCAGTGGGAGAGATTTATTTTAATAATGTGTCAAATGTAAGTCACAGTGTTGTTCATAGCTTGCTCCTATAAGGATAATTTGGTTCCTTCCCTGAGAGATGAAATACTCACAGGATGAACAACGATGCGGCTGTTCATTCTAAATTTATTCAGCCTTTCTCCCCACAAAGTATAACTTGTCGCAAGTAGATCCTATGAGCATTCACTCCCGGGTCAACCAAGATAATACTAAAAGTTGAAAGCAGAACTTTGGCTAATTTTTATTATTTTATTTAACATCAAATAGGGTTACTTGTATTTTAAATACTGTATGTTTATCTAAGAAACATTTGGCATTAATTGGAGACATTTTTTGGTTATCAGAACTAGTGGAGGGATGGTACGGGCATCCAGAGTGTAGTGACAGTGCTGTCACTAAACATTTTACAATGCACAGGACCGCCCTTACAGCACAGAATTATCTGGCCTGAAATGTCAATGACACTTAGACTGAGAAACCCTAGTATAGATAAATTTTGGATCTTTAAAAAATTCAGTCCTAACATTAGTTGTTAAGCTAATACTACACAGCATCTTCTAAAAAATAAACCCATAATTCACATACATATAAACAAGAATGATTTTCTTTTCCTAGCCCCTCAAATTCTTCTTTCAGCTGACAACCGAGTTATTTGGTCCAATATAGTCACCTAGTGGCCAATGCAGGCCATTACTCCATCTTTTCTTATTGATGTTCACAATTAAATTTAATTCTACCTCAAGCAATATCATTCTCTTTTATACTAACAAAAGTAAAAGTGTTGTGTATCTTATAATCTCAAGAATTATATCATCAGGTATACATTTTAGGTATTTTAATAAAATATCAAACATTCTTGGGATTGACATTTTCAAAATTTTAAGTCAGAATAAATGATATTGGTTCTTTCTAATTCTTCTCTTTATGTAATTATATTATTCCTTCCTATTTGAAAACTCTGTAATAATAGTTATTCCTCTAGTGGTAATCCATATTTGGGTAAATACTTATTTAGGGTTAATCAGGATAATAGTTTGGCCATTAATGAGGGAAAATCACTTACCCATAGTCAAAATAAATATTCTATTTCCAGTACAGACTGACTTTGGAAACCTTTGGGACTACTTAGCAGGTCCTACAAGGGACTCAAAGTCTTTGGGGAAATAATGATGGGTCCATAAGCATTCACAAGACTGAATCAAATCTCTTGAGAGCTAGTGGAGAAATTAATAGTCATTCGAAAGTTCCAGATCTGCCTAACATCTTCAAAAGATAGCTGATACTGTGGTCATGGATCTACCATGGTTGATGTAGATTTCATATGGCTACTTTTACATCAACCCAGAGATCTCTGTTCTCCTAATAGTATGCTAGACTTTCAGAGTCTAGGCTAGAGGTAGCTGTAGTCTACCAAATGTAGAGAAATAAAGCTACTGTGCCAGCAAAGTTGACTACAGTAAATCTTATAATAAGGATTTTTTTAAATTTTGAGAGGTTATTATAATAAGACTAACAATATATGAAATGCTGTTTGTTCCTTTGAATGATTATTTAAAATCAGTAGAAGTAGAGGGATAGTTTCTTTTTTTCTTCCAAATTAATATTTAAAGAGAACCTAATCATTGAGTAGCTGGGAGATTACCCTGCAAGAAAAAGAAAAATCAATCTAAAAATAACTTTTCGCGGGGCTGGAGCGGTAGCTTGGCTGTTACGGCGCTTGTCCGGCAAGCGCAAGTACTTGAGTTCAAACCCCAGTACCATGTACACAACGAAGTCTTGGAGCAATGAAAGCCATATGAAAAACTAAATAAAAATTGTTTCCCTCTCTCTCTCTCTCACTGTCCCTCTCTCTTTTAAAAAAAAAATAACTTTTCACTAAAAACTTTCCAGCTATTCAGGTCCAGGTCTGAGTTATCCAAAAAAAGTCATGGTATAGGCAGCTGTTATCAACTACTAACAAAGCAGTCCAGATGCTTACTTATACTGTATTTCCTTCTTTCCATTTTATTCTTTCCCTTCCTCTACCTTTTTAACTGACATTTAAGTTTTACCTCCTCATTTCTTCTTACATGCCAGGCAGTCTGAAAAGCACTTTGAAAAATATAAAGATCACATTACCTAGTGAAGACTTAATTTTCTTTTTGTTTAAAATCATTACTCTTACCAACATTTTCTCTCTCTGCATATTCACAACAATAAAAGTATATATTATTCATCATGAAGTGGTTACTATTTTATCTAAAAAAAATCTGCGCAGTGCTTTAGAAGTTTTGAGTAGATTTTTTAGATTTCTGATATTTTAAATGCCAAGATTAAAACACCCCAATATTTCTCAAAAGTTCTATCATGATTACTTAGATTCTTAACCATTTTAAATCACTTTTTTCTAAAAAGGGAGCATTTTAATTCTGTAGTTTGCATACTCCTTTGCTTACCTCTGTTCCATTTATTTTCTGCATACTGAAATGGCTCAGCCTAAACAGTACATAGTATTTCCAGAGTGTAAAATTGACAACTGGATTTCCTTGAGGATCAATAGTCAACTGGTCAATACGACGAAGTTGTGCTAGTGCATTAAACTGCTGCAGCATTACAAGATTCGTTTCTTTGAATTTAAGGTGCTGCAATAATAAAAAACACACAAAAAAACTGAACATTTAATGTAACCATTTTAAAATACTAAAATTAAAGCTTCATCGATCATTCCCCAAATGAATCTGCAAACTAGGCTTAGCAAATATGTCTTCAATTATATTAAATCAACTGGATAATATAACTTTAATCCTGCTATTGCATCATTGATGAACTCCATCCAGTATTTAATTCTGGGTTATTCCTTCTACAAAGGACATCCTCACTTATTAACAAATTAGGATTCTTTAAAGTTATATAATCATGAAATAATTTGGACTCTTTCAGCAATTAAAATGATTCCATACATTTTATATTGATATTAAACTTACAAAAGAAAAATTAGAAATAAAAATTTCAAAACTTTACAAATATAAAAAGAACTAGCTTTACTCATTACTACTTGTATCTTGGCAAATACTAGGTATGGTAAATTGGCTACAGAAAAATCACAAAAATTGAAATGTTAATGCAATTGTTTTGTGAATTTGGAGGCTCTTTTCTAACGCACTGTCTGCACCTCTACCGATCTTCTTTGAGGAGGAGGAAATAGGGGAAAAAGTACAAAAGGGAAAGTAAGGGAAATGAGCTAACAGAGGAAAAACAATAATCATAAAAACTCAAAAGAGAACTCATCATAAAAAGTATAGTTTCTACAAATGCATACTAATAAACAATATAACACCATAACTGGGGGAGACTAATTTCTCAAAGCAACTTTAAAGAGGTACTAAAATTGTTTTCAACATTGTTAAGAGGACTACTGTAAAACTTACATAATAAATTATTGCATTAATTACATAATAGTAAGTCCCTGGAATTGTCTCATCAATGCAAATACATAATATAGAGCTATGTGGTTCTACTGAATGCTTTATAAAGAAGAAACATAATTTGAATAAAATTACTGGTCTTTTCTACTATATGAAGCACATTTTTTAGAGATATGCTTTCTAATATTAACATAAAACTACACCATTTATGACTACTAATTTAAATCCTAGCACCAGAAAATCAACACAAATGCTTAGTCCTGTTCAGACAGAAACTGCAATATTAAAAATTAAAACAGACCTTTGGCTTGAATATACAAGTCATGATTAAGAACAATTCAAATATACTACTAAAAGGAAATGTTTACCAGAGAATTAGGAAACTTAATCTTCAATTTGGGGAGCACTTGGACAATTTCATCAAATTCTATGAATGTGAAGGAGACTGTTGTGACCATTCCTGATGTTTGAACACTCCAATTTCGATCCAGAGATTCTAGTGCTCCTGAGCCATACAGGGAAAGTGTATCACCATCCAATTCAACAAGGTGTGTGTCTGTGACAGATAAACCTAATAAAGCATTTGTGAGTCCTGAGTCTAGAGACCTGGAAAAGCCAAAGCATAATTTTAAGTGAAAGTCTTATCATGCAAACTAAATAACAGAATATAACGACATATTGCAAAAGTTCCTTATGGTTTTATATTCATTTCTTCCAATTTTATTATTAATGTTCAATAGATTATCTGGAAGTTTTATCATTGTATTCATATATTTTAATTAAAATAGGAATATTATGAACAAAACCCAAATTATTTATATTTATGAAAGATAATCATTTAATATTCCTTTGTGTGTATGTGTGTGTGTGCTTGTGTGGTACCGGGGATTGGACCCAAGGACACTCTACCTTTTTTAGTTTTTAATTTTTATTAAAGACCTTGCTAAGCTGTCAAGATTGGCCTTGAGCTTGTGATTCTCCAGCCTCAGCATCCCACACAGTTGGGATTACAGGCCTGTGCTACCACACCTGACCCATTTAATAGATCTTCAATATATATCAAGAATCTCTTTTCATATCAACACAAATAGGTTTTCCCAATCCATAAAACTATAAATACCATAAAATGTATTTTACAAAATAATATTTTAATATAAGAATCATACAAAATAAAAAACATGTTGGAAAACGTAAGAGCTTTTAGTTTACTTCTTAGATACTAGATTAAGCAGTATCTTTGCCCCTCTATTTTCCAATACCTCAACTTTTTTTGAAATTTTGTAAGTGTATACCAAGTATAATTATTAAAATCATTATAGATTTCCTCCCCAGTTTGAAATAAAACTGATGGAAACAATCCATTATTTATATTACATACAAAACCTCTTCACATACTTTACTGAATGTGGTAATTCACAGTAGAAGCCACATTTTCTATAATGGATTTCCTATATGATAATAGCTACAAAATAAACAAATTCCTTGATTCAACTCAATATTTTTGTTTTGTGAGACATAAGCATTTATTCAATCTCAAAACTTATACACTGCTTGACTTTTGTTGTATGTGTTTTTATTTTGGGATTTTTGCTTTCAGATACTATTTACTTGCCCATGTGTATTGTTTTCCTTTGTGTTATTATGCACTTTTGCACACTCTTCCTACATGTCAATTCTCACACCGTATAAAGTTTACAATTTTGTCTCTTCTTACAGAGTGAATTCATTGAAGCTAATATTTTTTTTTTAACTTTGGGGACTCTGAAGCTTAGTAATGGACTTTACAGAATTTATAGTATCTTAATTATTAAAGATCTTCAACACCTTTATAATCTGATGTTGGGAGATAAGCCTGACAAACTGTTACTCTACTGGTTGATCATAGTTATTTTGATGGTACCACTTAACCTTTTACATATATGTTTACTCAATAACAACCAAGGTAGTAACATCAGTGTACTTTAAGTGAATATGCAACCAAGACAAAGGGAAAAGGCTTAATTTCTACCAGACGTAGGGCTGAAGAGAGACAACAATCAAACATTCAATGAGCAGTAGTATATGGAGTCTTAGATGATAGTCTTAGAAAGGTAAAGGCTGCTAACCAAAAATAAGATAAGGATTAGTTATATTTATTGTACTTTGGGTCATACATTGAGTTAGGCAGAGCATATAATCATTTGCATAAGACAAAGAATAACAGTTTGAGGATTTCATTGCCACTAAAATAAAGAAGGCTTGATGAAGAGTACATACTCCTACTGAAGCACTTAATGGATGGTACTACAATTACTTATTGACTTGTCCTTCTTACTAAATTTGTGATCCTTGAAGGCTCAATTTTGCTACAACTGCCATAGTGGAGCCAATAGTTTGCTCAAAAATATTTCTTTAATGAATTAATAAAGTAAGAAAAATTTTATGAGGATCTACTGAATATTAAGAAGGATGTTCTTACCATAACTATGGTTTCACAAATGGAGCCGAATCAGTAACATAAGCACAGAATAAGGGTATTAGAAAGAAGGTTGCCCCAGATGTGTTAAAGATATATAATGAAGAAGGAAGGTGAAGGGGGAGAAAAAGTTAATTGACATAGGGATGGATGCCTGATGGTCAAGTTTAGCTTTAATGGGAAAATGATGGGTAATTAGAGTTATATACTAAAAACATGAATAAACTCTTTGGGAAGTGATGTTGCCCTGTATTATATATTTGGAAATGTCTTGCTTTTCTTTTTTTAGATGATTAAAATTTTAAGAAAAAGGACTCCAAAATAAAAAGATTATCATCAGAAATGGAATATTTATTTTGGTCAAGGAAACTGATGAGAAATAAGTGAAATAAAATTGTCTACAATTATGAAAACAGTAATAAAGTTATCTTCGATTTATATAGATTTCACAAGGATATTTGGTTAAGAAAAACAAATATGAGTTTGCTGGGCTACACACTGACTTATTCTTTTCAATAGGAAATGTAGAACCTGTTAAATAGGTCACATAATACCTACCCATTTCAATTATTTGATGAATGAGGCTTTTGAGTATAGCTTCAAATTTTGGCCAAAATTAATAAATTTACTCCTCTTGGGAGTTGAGTTCTGATTTCCATAAAAAAGACTTAGAGGGCTGAGGCTGTAGCTCAGCACTAGAATACTTGCCTAACATGCTGGGTTCAATCCCCCAGCACACAAACACACACAAAAAAACAAAAACAACAACTTAGAAAGTTTATTAAACAATGTTCATATGTTGTAGATTATCCATCAAGTTTCCTTGTAAGTTTAGTAAATATCTTTTTAGTTAATTCATTTTTTCACTTATTAATTCACTGAACATTTGCAGAAAGCCCACTATATATACAAGGCACTGTAGGAAGAATTCTGGCATAGGCCATTAAATTATCTCTGTTGATAAGGACAATCAGTACAGCAATAGAGTGCAAGTTTTTGGATATATCAAACTTACTGCTCATTTTTATTGGTCTATGGTTCCAGAAATACAACTTCCCTAATCCTACTCTATAATCAACCCAATAAACATGAGATATTATTTCTAAACTGAAATAACCTCAACATCTCATTAAGCCAATAGGATTTTGTGGAGAGCTTATTAGGTGTCAGACATTCTGCTAGGCCCTGGAGATATAAAAATAAATCAAAATACATTTGCACTCAAGGAGCTCCCAATCTGGATGGGGATGAAATGGAAGATAAATATATACATTAAATATAACATAATGTGCTTATTGTCATATAATGAATATTTAAACCATATGCTATGGGAATACAGAAAGGAATGACTAATTCTTCTAGAGGGAAGAAATTGGGTTTCAGCAGGAAGTGGCATTTGAACTGATTCTTGAGTGATGAATAGCAGAATTTCATCAGGAGTAGCAGGAGGGGGGCATAATGAAGAAAGACATAGAAGTCTAATTATGTGTAACATATTCATTGTAAGCATAATTTCACTATGGCTAGAACACTGAAACCCAGGACTTGAATGCTGAAATATACAGGAAAGTAGTAGCTGGAGATGAAGTTGAAAAGTCAGATTTCATTTTTTAGGGTTGAGGAACAGAAAAAGGTTTTAAAATTTAAAAAAAGGTAATAAAACCCTTCAATGAATGCTTTTAAGCAACTCCAAAGAGCCATGTATGAAGCTAACTACTGGGGCTGGGGATACAAAGATGAAGGAAATAGGCTGACGTGGGCCTTCAAGTGCTCACTTCAGACAGGTAAGGTGGTCAGCTTTGTGGGGGATACAGCAGGGAAAAGCTAGCTGGCACTCTTTCATCGTAAGAAGACCAGTGCAACACTGTCAGTAGCCCTCACAAGAGTATATAACAGAAAAAACGGTACGTTGTGGTAGAAATGGCATTGGTAAGACAATCTGGCCTTGGGGCTGGAGTGATGGCTCAGTGGTACAGTGCTTGCCTGGCATTAGCAAGGATGCAGGTTCAAACCCCAGCACCATGTACACAATGAAGTACTGGAGCAACGAAGGTCATAAGAAAATAAAATTGATTCTTTCTCTTTCACTGTCCCTCTCTTTCTTTAAAAAAAAGAAAGAAAGAAAGAAAGTAAAGAAAATCAGGTCTTAATCCAAATTTCAGATCTGCCATTGATAAATAGCTGATTGGGGGAGGCAAGTTTTTTAATTTCTTTGAGATTCAGTTTTTGTGTATGTAAAATATAGCAGGCAGTGCAACATCAAATAGGAATTATCTTCAAAATCTTTAGGGGTTAATTTCAAGTCCAAATGTTTATCTATTTGACTTGATCTTTATATATGAATGATTTAGAAATATACTCCATGCCATCTCAATTACTGGAGAACCCTGAGAAAAGACAGGGTGCTTAACTTAATAGAGTAATGAGTTCCTGAAAGCCAGGCAAAATGTAGAACATATTCCTAAATGTCTAGATGGAATAAAAGACAATATTTCAGAGGTTTATGTATTTTTTTAACTGTTAGGCTTTTTATAACAGGCTAGAACAGAAATACTTAAAATCTTTCGGAAGATTCTTTTCCTAGTGAATAAGTGGTGCTGATTCCTGTAATAACTTATTTTATGAATTTCTATTACAACATTCATAGGTGTGGAAACTCATTTTATGCATTATATTTTATTAATAGTAGTGTTGGCTAAAATACCACAGTATTCATAGACAGGAAATGACCAAAAATAAACCAGTTTCACTGCATGCATCCAATGTAAGCAAAGAAAACATTACACCAGTATTTTACATTTCTGCCAGGCAAAAGAAACCTGCCATCTGTCATTTCACTGTAGAGCTGTCCCGAGTACAGTGAAAAGTGAAGTCATTAATGGGATACAGCACGGTTTTAAAGAATTTCTTCCCTTTATGTGTCTATAATGTTTTCATGGACATTTGTTTCCAGGCATTTAGCTACACACCCATAAGCCAAAGGTCATAGACACGGTAACACAAGAATTAGCCACTTTTGTGCACTATTAAATTCTAAAGACTATAAATGATTACTTAAATGGAAAAACTTATGCAGTGTTAAAAAACAAATCAAAACACTAAAGAAGAGACTTTGTAGCTTTCTAGAGTAGCTTTCCAACCTCAGAAAGAGTAAGGCTCATATTCTCAAAAGATGAATTTTAATTATATTTTTAAAGACTTAAGAGAAAATGTAGTAATACAATTTCTAACATTTAAAACTCTTCTCTTTGCACAACATAGCAGAATGACGGAACACATGTGTTTAAAATCTCTTCCTCCAAGACCCTATTAAAGAAGGTAAAGCAATAGAAAAGGTATAAACCCAGAACAAGAAGCACAATATGGGAGGTAGCAGAAGATTTCAGCAAATTTATGGAAGTTTGGAATGTAAAGTCTAGTAAGTAATGATGAAGGGGGAGAAAAGTCATGCCCATTGGATATGCAATGGAGATAAGAACAAAGATGGCAGCCAAAGTGCTTGAATGAATTGTGGAAAAGGAAGAAGAGTAAGTATCAGGGAGGATAGGAAGCACAGGAGTATTAATTGAAGATCTGTAAAAGGCCACTCCCAACTACCTCGCTCACTGCCAACAAAACACTTAGGTAGAGTGTCATTATAGATCAGTGGGAAAAGAAGAATACTCAATAAAGAGCATTGGGTTAACTGGTTGTTCCCATAGTGGTGGTGGTGGGGAGTCAGACCTTCATCTCAAGTGTAAATGCCAGGTGTAGTAACAACTGAGGAAAGGCCAAATTTTAAAACTTTAAGAAGGGGGCTGGAGCGGTGGCTTAGCACAAGTACATGGGTTCAAACCCTAGCACCCACATACCCAGCTAAGTGTCAGAGCAACGAAAGCCATGTGAAAAATCTAATAAAGATTGATTCTCCCATCCAAGTACATGGGTTATGATTCCTCTGACAGGGTCCTCATATCCAGAATCTACAAAATCCTCAAAAATGTCAACTACAAAAACACAAACAACCCAGTTAATAAACGGGTCAAAGAGCTAAATAGAAACTTCTCAACAGAGGACATTGACCAAGCCAATGAATACATGAGAAAATGCTCTAAATCACTAGCAATCAGAGAAATGCAAATCAAAACTACACTAAGATTTCACCTCACTCCAGTCAGACTGGCAAAGTTGAAGAATATAAACAATAACAGATGCTGGAGGGGTTGTGGAGAGATAGGCATACTAGCACAGTGTTGGTGGAGCTGCAGACTGGTACAGCTCCTCTGGAAAGCAGTGTGGAGAATCCTCAAAAAACTAGGGATGAGCCCACCATATGATCCTGCTATTTCTCTCCTGGGTATTTTTCCAGGGGATTTAGAATCAGCACATTATAGTGACAGAGCAATATCTATGTTCATAGCAGCTCAATTTACTATTGCTAGATTATGGAAACAACCCAAATGTCCCTCACTGGATGAATGGATCCAAAAACTGTGGTACATATATACCATGGAATTTTACACAGCAATTAGAAACAATGATGTTGCAGCCTTTCAAGGTAAATGGATGGCTATGGAAGAAATTATGCTGAGTGAAATCAGCTTAACCCAGAGAACCAAGGGTCGATTGTCTCCACTCATCTGTGGAGGCTGGAACTAGACCCTGGCCATTGAAAAAGATGTTCTATTATCATGTGTTAAATTCAGATAAGCTGTAATGTTATATAACCTAATACGTTTTTAGAGATATTGTGGGAAGGGGAAGGGAGGGATAAGGGTGGGTAATT
>PVKS010016643.1:0-43521 GCA_004027875.1 Aplodontia rufa
CTAGATTATGGAACCAACCCAGATGCCCCTCACTTGATGAGTGGATACAAAAGCTTTGGTTCATATATACTATGGAATACTACTCGGCCATCAGAGAAGACGATATTGTAGCTTTTGAAGTCAAATGGATGGAGATGGACAGAATTATGCTTAGTGAAGTCTCCCAAGCTCAGAGACTTAAGGGCCGAATGGTTTCTCTTATCTGTTAATACTAGAATTTATGTTGAAGCAGTAGGACAGACGGATGACCTAACAAAGCCTCAAATTGAATGACTTTCAGTGCAACAGGGGCGAAAGCTCCCTAGGTAACTTGGAGGTGTAGGGAAGGGGATGGGGAGAGGGGAGGGTTTATGAAGAACTCATAGGAGTCGGGTGATGGGGAAGAAGGGGGAACCATCCCAGAAGCCGATGTTATTCCTACACTAGATACCCATTTAACACATGAGTTCTTATGGGGGAAACGGCAATAGATGAAACCCACAGTAGCTTATCTATGTGTTAGCATTACCCCTGGTTATCAAAGTTTATACACATTGATTGCTACAGTTTTGACAATGTTTCCCCCTATCCTGTATCGCAATATACTTCTAATAAAGGTGGAAAAAAAAAAAAAGAAAATGTATATCAAAGGCAGCTGATATCTGGGGAGCAGGTATGATCTGTATGTATCCAGGGGTGCATCTGATAATTTGCAGGCACATCTGCTCCTGGCATCCCATCATGTGTTCCACCAAGCTGCCATTAGATTATCTCAGTGCCTTGGAATGTCTGCCACAGACGGAAAGTTGCCTGACTCATCTCGGGGGACAACATGAATCTAAAACCTAAACCAAAGACTTTATAAGAAAGCAGAACTAGGATCAAAACATTTTGTGAACATAGATGTGAAATTTCTCGCTAAAATACTAGTAAATTATATCCAACAATGCATAAAAATAATTAAAAACTATGTGTTTTAGTACATTTTTTTTTCACTGTCATTACCAAAAGACCTGATGAATAACTTTAAAGGGGGAAAGAATATTTTGGGGCTCATGGTTTTAGAGGTCTCAAGGCATAGATTGCCAAATCCATTCCTCATGAACCAAGGAAAGGCAGGACATCATGGTGGAAGAGTGAGGTGGAAGAAAGCAGCTCAGCACATGGCCGCAAGAAGCAGAGACAGGTTCCCCTCCTCACAGACAAAATATATAACCCCAGTGCCATGGATGCTCTCAGGCTGCACATGAAACAATTTGGACATGGGGTAGCTGGGAAATAACTGTGAAGTAGGATCTGAGTGTATTGAGTACACTGTGAGGTTATATAGGATTTTATTGATAAAGGGGGTGCTAGGGGGATTAAATTGACATTACACAGAACAGAATCCAAGACCACGTCAATCAGCAATAGTACAGTGATCACAAATAAAGATTTATGGGCAGCTCATTATTCTAATTAACTATTATATTTCCAGAAATAACAAGGACAACTTGTGAGGTTACTAGATAACTGCAGATACTGAATCAAAGCCTTGAGCAAATGGGCAAACCACCAGGAATTCAGGAAATGACTGCACACAGGCAACTTCCCTACCTGGCACTAACAAGTGGGTTTGTTAAAGAGCTGCCCTGCAGGGTTGGGAAATCTCCAACACCCTGGGAATACCTCTATTGACTCATCTCCTTCAGACATATCCTACCTGTCTGCAGTTATCACCTAATTAATCCCTAATAGGGGATTAAGGCATCATTTAGGTTAACACTCTCAAATACGATCATTTCACCTCTAAACTTGCTTGTTTTTTTTACACATGAACATTTAAGGGACACCTAATATCTAATCCATAACATTATGATTAACTGGGGTTTACTCCAGGTATGTAAAGTGGTTTTAACATTTGAAAATCAATTAATGGAACTCATTGTGTCAGTAGGCTAAACTGGTGATGAGATCAATAGATGCAGGAAAGGCATTTGGAAAATTCAACATCCATTTATCATTAAAACTCTCACCAAATGAAGAATAGAGGGAAAATTCCTCAACATAACAAAGAAAAATAAATTTTAAAAAAACATAAATAAATATGTTACTTAATGGTAAGAATTGTTATTTACTCTCCAAAACTGATAACATGTTAAGGATGCCCGCTTGTGTTTTAGTCAGCTTTGTTTAAAGGACCTGACAAGAACAATTTTAGGAGAATATGGTTTATTTAGGGTCTCACAGTTTCAGAGGACTCAGTCCAGAGGAGCCCATCTCCATTCCTCAGGGCTCGAGGTGAAGCTGTACATCATGGCAGAAGGCATGGATCCACAGAGCAGAGAGCTCAAGGCAACATATCAGGGAAGCAGAATAGAGAAAAACGCCAAGCTAGATGCACATTATATAACCCGAAAGCACTCCCCCAGTGACCTACCTCCTCCAGCCACTCCCTACCAGTCTACAGTTGCCAGTTAATCCCCTTGTAGGGATTAACTCACTGATTGGGTTAAGCTTTTATAACCCAATTATTTCACCTTAGCTTTCCCAAATTGTCACATGTGAGCTTTTGGGGGACACCTCACATTCAAACTATAACATCTTTCTGGCTAGTATGACTAGAGAAGGAAATCAAATGTATACAGACTTGGAAGAAGAAATAAAATTATGTTTGTTCACCTGTAACATGGTTGCATATGAAAAAAGGCTCAAATAATCAACGAAAAACCTCCTTGAAGTAATAAGTGACTATAGCATATTGCAAGTTTCGAAGTTACTGGACAAAAAATTAGTCAGTTTTCTATATGCCAGCTATGGAAAGCAAATGGAAAATAAAATAAAAAAACATAATTGAAAATTGAAATTAAAAGAATAATTATGTTTACATGAGCATCACAAATGAAATGTGTGTGTAAGTAAAGCAAAATATGTACAAGACCTACAATAACAGAATCATAAAACCCTGATAAAATAACTGAAAATGTAAATAAATGGACAGATATTTCATTTCATATTGAGTGATACTAAATATTATTAGGATAGTAGCACTTTTCAACATGATCCATTAATTCAATATAATTGCAGTAAAAATCCTAGCAAGTTAACTTTATAAATATCACCAGTCTCTCAGATTTATATGTAAGTGCAAAAGCCTGAGAATGCCCATGAGATATTAAAAAAACAAAAAATTTCAAAGATTACTCTAAATGAACAGAGGACTGACACATTCTATACTTAACTATAAATTTAAGGATTTGCTGTAAAGTTATGGAAATGAGGACAGTGCTTTACTGGTGAAATAATAGACAAATTAATATGACCAACTAGAGATGTAGACCTAGACCCATGAAAACAATGTCATTATATCCTTTATAAAGAAGAAACAGCATTAAAAAAGAATATTAATTTATACTGTATAGGTATAAAGTTAGTATCCAAAAATTAATTACTTTCATATATAGTACCAATAAAAATTGGAATCTAAATCTAGTATCCTGTACTTTATTATCCAAAATGAAATATCTATGCAAATGTAACAAAAATGTACAAATAAACATACACATTTAAAATTCATTCTAGACCCAAGTGGAAGTCATAATCTGTAAAATATTTTTGAGAACTACAGACCCTGAAAAACATTAATAGCATCTCAAGATTAATGTCACTAAATGATAAAAATTCTGTCATTTAACTAATTTTGTGTCAGTCATTTTATTTTTTTAATAAAAAGCAGAAGATGATGAAGATATGAACCTATGGAACACATATTTATGGTAAAAATTTCTTTGAGGTTATTAAATATTTCAGTGTTGGGATTAGCTGTTAATTTCCCACTAAACATTATTTCATGGTGAACAGTAAGAAATGTGTTTTCTTTTGTAAAATGATATTACATAAGAATGTACACTGTTGTTTAAGAACATAAATAAAATTTGAGTCCACTTTTTTTTTAAGGTAGATGGACAGTGAGAGAGAGAGAAAGAGGGAATCATTTTTTTTTAGTTTTTCATGTGATTTTCATTGCTCATACACTTCATTGTGTACATGGTGCTGGGGTTTGAACCTGCATCCCTACACATGCTAGGCAAGCACTGTAACCACTGAGCCCCCACTCCAGCCCCTTGAGTCCACTTTATATTTCAGGATCCAGATATTTTCTCAAGATTACTCTTTAGAAAAGGGACTATTAATATGCAGTCCTATATTATTTTACAAAATCAAGGCACATAATAAGCTGGTGATAGTCCCTTTTCTACATGGATAATACTTTTTTTTTTTTAAAGAAAGAGGGACAGTGAGAGAGAGAGAGAGAGGGAGAGAGAGAAACAACTTTATTTAGTTTTTCATGTGGCCTTTTGTTGCTACAACACTCAGTTTTATACCTGTTGCTGGGGTTCGAATTCAGGTCCTCGCGCATGCTAGGCAAGTGCTGTAACCGCTGAGCCACCGCTCAGTACAGGCAGTAGCATTTATATTTCTTGAGGGTGTAACAATTAGGGTGACAGTGAATCAATTTAAAAAATAAAATTTCAGGGCTGGAGCAGTTACAGTGCTTGCCTGGCATATGCCAGGACCCAGGTTTGAACCCCAGCACTGCATACACATATTATTGTAGGAAAAACAAAAGCCAGATGAAAAAATAAACAAATTGATTCTTTCTTTCTTTCACTCTCATCCTCTTTAAAAAAATAAAAAATAAAATCTAAAAATGAAAAAACATTGTGAAATTTTACTAACTCACATAACAAATTAAGAAATAAGAATGTTTCATGACTGCTTAATTCAGCAACTCAAGCACAAATTTTGTACAGACCTATTTGAAACATAAATCTTTATAAAATTGAATTTAAAGAAGCATTATCAAAATACTTAGGGAAGTATTCTATTACTGTATAAAATAAATGCACTATGTACACACTTGACAACTGTTCAATAGGACAAATCACACAGCTCATCAAAAGTTGAATGTTGTTTAGTAGTTAATCATTTGCTTACTCATTTTACGGATTCATTCAATGTGGATGCATATGTAACTCCCAGTTAACTAGGCTAACACCATTCAAGTTGAATTCCCCTTGTCTATAAAAAAAAAAAGAAAGAAAGAAAGAAAAAAGAAAATACTGGATTATTTGGAAAATCTTCAGAAAATAAAGAGATAACTTTATAATTTACATGGGTGATACTGAGAGTAGTAAAACATAGTATGCATGAATTAAAGAAAAATAAAAAAAGAATGAAAGAACAGCAGAAAATAAGAAAACACTACTAAGAACAGAAACAAACATAACCTTCACGTAAATTGTACTGAAAGATATTTAAATGTTATCTAATTAAACTGTTGTAATGGGTTTCCTTAGCTGTTACAACTGATACAGTCATTTGCAGGAGATAGAAATTAGTAGGAAGTTTAAATGTTGTATCTGAGGCCTACCAATGTACCTTCTGTTAAATGAGAACACTAAATAACAAGATCTCATTAGAAACTACATTTGTTAAATTAGAGCAAATTTTCTTTCTTATATAGAAATTTACCCAATTTATGTGAGCTCTTCACTGATTTAAATCACTAGAAGTCAACATCCAATAGTTGATTAATTAAATATGAGTATATTTTGCAAAAAAGATATAGATGTTGAAAATTTAGAGTTATTCCAAAGTCTTCTGATTTTTGCTTGCTTTATTTATGTTTTTTTTTCTGGTAAAATATGACACCTTCTTATCGGTTTGCTTTTGCTTTCATTTAGTTTGTTCTGCTAAATGATGAGGTAGACTTAATGGTTTTAGGTCTTACATTTTTAAGAAAATATCAACACTTCATGAATTGATCAAAGTAAATACCATTATACAAAACCTGTAATCTATCATGAATTTTCTGAAACTTTAAGTAAGAAAATATTGCAAATATTATAGTTAAAATGTATTTAAATATTAAACAATGAACTTTTTGAATTGTGAGATATGAAAAGAAATGAAATGTCAAATATATGCTGTTTAAAAAATAAAATTGAAACTTTTATTGAAAAACATATAAAATTTTCTTTTTTGCTGTTGTTATGATAAACATGAGGCAAAAACAAACTTATTTTTATTTGAATTACAGCCTCAGATATACATAGAAATGGAGTCCATATGTCTCATACTTAGAACCACAGGGCAAGTAACAGGGGTGCTATTTTCAACATGAACAGATTGCTCCTACAGGCATTTATGCAGAATTCTTTTTTTAACAGTGTTCAAATACACACTCACACTTTATAATTCACTGAACTCAATTCGAAAATTATATGTATCATAATCAGAAGCTGAAAATACTGTAGGACAATCAAACAAGCAAAAAAATCTTGATAATGCTTCTTTAAATTCAATTTTATAAAGATCTGAGTTTCAAATAATTATATACAAAATAAAGCAAAGCTCTTAGCATGTAAATTAAAGTAATTATTAATGACAAACTGGATGTAATCTTTATATTAGATGCTTAGGAGAAAATCTTAGATATAGAGATTATTTTTGTCATCATAAAAGCAGATACAATTAGAATTGTTTCCCAGCATAGGATTTATTGGGTTTAGTGTTTTGAATCAAATTAAATTTGTAAAAGATTGAAATTAAATATCTTTAAAAGGTACTCAAAATTCAGCTGTATACCTGGTGCATGTTGTGGGACCTTAGTGTCCTTAGCTAAGACATTGCAATTTGTTGGAGGAGGCAAAGGGAACTATGAAATGAGATACAACAAGGGGAACAGAGTGGCAAAAGATACTTACATTTTTCCTCTACCATGCTCTCTAGTTATAGTCATAAGTACCTGAAACAGAGCTGAACGCATTAATTGTAGGCTGATGCAAAAGGCTAATTAGAGATGATGGTAGTCAGGGTGAAGGAACCAAATATTGTAAGGTTTATAACTTAAGGATTTTTATATTAAACCTATTTAATTGTTAATCAATAATACATTTTTAAACACTCATGTATATGTATAAAAAAGTAAAATTATCAGGATATGTGTGTGGAATTTCTTTTACTTCTTTTCTGGAACAATATAAGAAGGCTGATAACATTTTAATTTTACCAGTTCTCATATCATTCAACCTATATTATTGCTCCAATCAGTCATATCATTCTTAATATTCAAATCAATACTGGGTATACTTCTATATTTTTTTCAATATTACAATATTACAAAGCTAAATTTTAATAAATACTTGGTTCACAATTTTTTTTAAAGAGAGCAAAGGAGAGTGAGAGAGAGTGAAAGAGTGTATCAATTTTATTTAGTTTTTCATGTGATTTTCAGTGCTCAGACACTTCATCGTACGTGGTGCTGGGGTTTGAACCTACATCCTCCTGCATGCCAGACAAGTGTTGTAACTGCTGAGCAACTACTCCATCCCCACCTTGGTTCATATTTGATGACTATTAACTAATAAGGGAGGTCTTTATGGAATGGCAGTAATATGGTTCTGAAAAAAATTACATAAAAATCAGTAAAGTTTCTCAATATCATAATAGTTTTGGGGGAAAGTATAAAAAAGTCAAATGATCACATATTTATTTTGTAATTTCATGCTGTTGCTAGTTTTCTTGTTACATTAAGAAAGCAATCTAAGGGAAAAAGACATTTTATTAGTTATCAAGAAAATCTTAGGAGCTGGAGTGGTGGCTCGGCAGTTGGAGTGCTTGTCTGGCGTGCAAGAGGAATGTGGTTCAAATCTCAGTACTACATACACAACTAAGTGTTAGAGAAATAAAGGCCAAATAGAAAAACAAAATGAAAATTAATTATTTCTTTTTCCTCATTCTCTCCTTCTATCTTTAAAAAACATAAATACAGAGAATATGAAACATTTTCACATTAACAGATAAGCAACATTTAGGTTATACAATTTTACCAACGTAAAGAGGTTTGAAAGCAAAACATGTTCTTTGATCTTCATTTTTACTGCTTTATCAATATAAAAATATTTGTTTAACTTCCTTCACTAATGAATGTTTTTATTATTTGAGGGCTTTTTTGTTTTTTTTTTTATTTTTTGAGTAATTAAAGCAATGCATATGACCTAAGTTGAAGAAAGTAACAAATGCTTTCCAGTTTAAGGAATATATTGTATAGATATATGTTAAAGATCTATCTACAAAACAAAACATCTTATGTTTGTAAACTAATGGACAATTTCAATTTAGCATCATGTTTCAAATACTGTTATGCAAAGATATATCAAGCTTTTGCACAGCTAAAGATTTAGTCAAGAGTATCAAGAGAGAACCTACAGAATAGGGAGAAAATCATTGCTTGCTACACCTCAGATAGAGAGCTAATATCCAGAATATACGAAGAATTCAAAAAACTAAGCACCAAAATCACAAATAATCCAATCAATAAATGGGCTATAGAACTAAAAAGAAGCTTCTCAATGGAAGAAGTTCAAAAATCCCATAAACATATGAGAAAATGCTCTACATCAGTAGCAATAAGAGAAATGCAAATCAAAACTTCACTGAGATTCCACCTCACTCCAGTCAAGAGTGGCAAAATGAAGAGAACGAACAATGACAGATAATGGAGGGGCTGTGGGAAAAAAAGGAACACTGTCAAATTTCTGGTGGGACTATAAACTGGTTCAGCTACTCTGGAAAGCAGTGTGGAGACTCCTCAAAATATTAGGGCTGGAACCACCTTATGACCCAGCTATCCCACACCTAAATATTTTCCCAAATGAACTAGAATTGGCATATTATAGAGATACAGCTTCATCAATGTTTATAGCAGCTCAATAGCTCAATTTACTATAACTAGCTTATGGAACCAACCCAGATGCCCCTCACCAGACAAGTCAATTCAAAAACTTGGTATATATATATATATATATATATATATATTCCACACACAATGGAATCCCACTTGGCTATCAGAGAAAATGATATTATGGCATTTACAGCCAAATGGGTGGAAATGGAAAAAATTATGCTAAGTGAAATATCCCAAACTCAGAGACTCAAGGGCTGAATGCTTTCCCTCATTTGTGGAAGCCAGAATACAATCAGAAACAATATGATAGATGGCTAAGCTAATAATAACCTCAACATGTCTGAATTTTTACACAACTGGGAGAACCTTGCTTAGGATGCTGGATATGAAAGGAGCAGGACATGGTGGGGGGCGAGAACAGGAAGTATATCAAGGATACTGGAGGGAGAGAGTATGGGGGTATCAACTCAAAGGGGAAACTTTGACTTCCATGAGAAGTCTATTTAACATGGGGGTTTAATAGGGGGAAACATGGGACCATGGAGAACCCAAAGGGGAAAACCATGGAATGACATCAGCCTTGGCTTGCTCTGTCATTATACATTTGTTCTTGGTTTTTTTTATATTGTTTCCATCCTATTTTTAAGTCCATATTTAATGAATAAAAAAGTAACACTTAAATAGAAACAAAAATATATTAATCTTATTAGTATACTGATTTTCCTGTTTGGGGTATTTTGTTAGCTTATATTATGGAATTTGAATTTGTTTTATTCCTTTTATGAGATCACAGATGTTAAAACATTTATTTTCCTGGCAATGTAATATCTAAACTTTCATTTTAAAATTCTACATCTGTATCTTCTTGTTTATATACTGTCTTGTGTCACATAGTGATGTTTTAGCAATGACAGACCACATGTATACAGTATATGCTAAATATTCTAGTTGTTTAATAGGCTTACAATCTAGTTTTATGTAAGCTTACTTTAGATGTCCACATGAGGATGAAATCACCTTAATGACTCATTTCTCAAAATGTATCCCCATTCTCATGTGATGTATGCCTATATGTGGTTTATCATCTCAAACTTTCATTAAATTGTAATGTAAGCTCCATTGCAAGAGAGAAAATAATATAGAGAGTACAATCAAAGCCTTAAGTCTCAGATAGAAACTTTGTAATCATTGGTCTTAGAACCTTTAAGGTTACAATATTAGGGGTAGGTTTTAATTCAAGAAAAGAAAAATGCAGAAAGACTAGCAAACAACAGAAAATTAGGATGAGGAAATACATGCATCAATCATTGTCATTATTTTTTATTTTTCAAAAATTTATTTGTTGAACAAACAAGCTTCTAATTAAATAATATATATATAAAAATTCTGAAAATTAGATTTACCCCCAAGAAACCCCCAATTACCCACCCTTATCCCCCCCACTCCTTCTCAATACATCTCTACAAATGCCTTAGGTTGTATGACATTATGTCTTATCTGGATTTAAAACATGATAATAGACCTCCTATCTCAATGGCCAGGGTCTAGCTCCAGCCTCCACAGATGAGTGAAGTCATTATTTTTTATTAGGTATTTGTATTCATTTGATAAATTTCTTTTAAAGGTGCACGTAATTTGAAGAAATTCTTCATTGAAAGAGAAAAGAATTGACTTGAAGGATGATTGTCAGTATTTTGCTAAGGTTCGTATGAGAGGAAATGAGAAAGGAATGGAAGTAATGGCAGTGAGGAAAATCACACTTCATCCTTACATGTACCTGAAAATAAATGAAGTAAACAAACACATAAGAAAAACAGACCTCCCATGAAACTTTATGGTAAAGTGCGGAATCCTGGAGAGGGAATTTGAGGAAACTTGAAAATTTTTAAATACTCATTAACACAAACAAAGGTGGTGCCAATTAAAGACAAAGGGTTCACAAAAGTTATTTGGGTTTCAAGTTATATATGAAGTTCAAAATGTGCTACCTGTCATCTTGGTTCTGTGATTCTTTTACCTTTTAGAAACTAACACTTAAGGTATAAAAAAGAGGATTGGTAGGTTGAATCATAACTTGAAATCTTTAAGACAGAGAAGTTTGTAAAAATAAATAAATAAAAGAAATAAGCTACTTAGGACACTGTATGTACTAACTAGTGGTCAAATTGGAGGCTGATGGGGTCTAATGCATTCTCTCATTTTGTATGTATTTTAAGGGTAATATATGGGGAAGCAAATACTTAGGTATTAAGTCTGTAATCATTATTATTTTCATATTATCGTTATAATATTTTGTGAATTTACAGAAAATTTTCAAAAATAGTACTGAGAAATCTAATACACCTCAATCGCAATTTCTCTAATTATTAGCATCATATCTAACTACAGTATATCACATAAAGGGTACATTCCATAAACATAACATCTCACTGTTCATGGTAATCCCATCGTGGAGTGTTATGATCAACCTCATCTTATACGGAGAATATGCTTTTTAGAAATATTCTGTATAAGTTATTTGTCTATTATGCAATTTTAATTTATTAAATCACTGATTTACATCTTAATGAACCCAGATATTTATATTATATGGTGATTATAATTCAAAATAAATTTATTTTTTCTCAAATTATTCTGGCTTTGGTTATTAGATCTTTTACTTGGATCCTGCACCTTTTTGATGTGCATCTATTTGTTCAAGCTGTTAGTTTGTTTGCTTATTCCTGTCATACTTTCTGGAACTACTACGTGTTCCAAGCCTAACTTGTTAATTTCCCCAGTCCAAAAATCAGTAATTTCTCCATGTATGTCTAGCTCCTGTGTTGTAAAACAATGTTAGAAATTGAGGTATGGACCCTAGGTTTGCTCTTCGCTCCTGGAGTGTCTTGTCTTCCAGACCTTTGATCTTAGCAAGGAAATGAGTGACCTTTGATCTTAGCAAGGAAATTAGTGTTTTCAAACTTGTGTTTATACAAGTGTTTACATATATTTAGATATGTAAACATTAGTAGCTATATTTAACAAAATGATTTTATAATTATTTTTCAAACTCTGATCTATCACCATCTGGATCGTTCTAAACTCCTCTCCTATATTATCTCCTTATAAAATTTGGTTGATCATAACACTCCACTATGGGATTACCATAAACAGTGAGAAGTCATGGTTAGGGCATGTACGCTTCTACTGTGAGTTAGAAATGCACTTCCAACAATCTCCCATCCAACTGCTTAAATGTAGAAATCGAATACCCATTTATGGTGTTTTCAAAATTACTAACTAAAAGCACATTAAAAACTACTGTATCAGAATATAGTGCTTATGAAGAATTCCTTTGCATTTAGTGTAACAGACTATGTTAATTTCCAAAGTGAATTAGGTCAGCACTTTTTCCTCCATGTCAACTGGTGACATTTTTCACATATTTTTAAAACATTTGGATTCTTTTATATAGTTTTATGTCCATCCTGAGATCCTCTATAACCTTTATTTATTTCTAAAATTTTCCCCGATCTAAGGTTTACTCTGCATTTTATATGGCTTGGGGAAAATATAGTGCTATGTATCTACCATTCACCAGATGAAAAATATATCCACTATAAAAAGAAAGCATATTTACCATTTTACATTACCATCTGTATGTCATACAGAATATGCTCTCTGCCCTCCAAAATAATTTTTTCACTTATTCAAACCTCCTCCTTCCCCAAATCCTAATAACTACTGAACTGTTTTCTGTCTCAATGTTTGTTTATTGTATAGTGAGAGTTAATTTGTTAACATTGAATAGCATTTTGCTATATGGTGTACAAAAGTTATTTTGTGCATTTGTCATTTGAAAAAAATCTATATTTCTCAGTAATTGATGATTATGAACAAGATACCATAAAATTTGCATGTGGATTTTCTTTGGACATAATATTTAAGTATTATGGGTAAATACTTATGAATGTGTTTACTAGAGTGTACATATGATAAGATTGCATTTAGACCTAGAAATTGCCACACTGCTGTTCAAAGTATCACCACCATTTCATATTCTGGCCAGCAGTATATGGGAGTTCCTGTTTCTCTACATTTTGTTGGCTATATATGTGGAGTTTCTCTCCAATAGGCTAAATAAGAGAAATAAAGAAGACTGAATTTGAAGGTAAATGGATGGCTATGGAAGAAATTATGCTGAGTGAAATAAGCATAACCCAGAAAACCAAGGGTCAAATGTCTCCACTCATCTGTGGAGGCTGGAGCTAAACCTTGGCCATTGAGAAAGGAGGACAATTTTCATGTTCTAAATCTGGATAAGGAGTAATGACGTACAACCTAAGGCATTCGTAGAGATGTATTGGGAAGGATAGGGTGGGTAATTGCGGGGGGGCTTTTGGGGGTAAATCTAATTTTCAGCTTGTTTGATTGTTCAAAAAATAAATTTCTTAATTAAAAAAAGGAGATTGAATTCATTGTGAGAAAGTTCTGATAAGTCTTCTCCCCTAGATAACACACCTGTGTTGTAAAGATGACTCTGGACATGTTTTACATGATTATTCTTCCCATTCCCTTGTCAGAATTACAAGGACATATGTACTGCAAACACCTGATGAAGTTCCAGGAAGTGAGGCCATGGAAGTTCTGAGACCCCTACGACTGTGGTTTCAGTAGTTTCTTTCTCTAACATTTGTCTACCCACACCTCCACAAATTTGTCTTACTTTTTATTTAATCTGCCAATCCAATTTTTGCCTCCCATCACTTCAGCTCCTGGTAAGCAGATTTAAGCTGTGAATAACAAGGTTTGCCTGTCTCTCCTAATTTGGAGGTACTCTTTTTTCTTACAACTCTACTTCTCTGATAGGTCCAAGAAAAGTTGTAGGCTTTCAGTTTGTTCAGATTGTTATTGTAAGGATGAAAGTGATGCCTAGAATGCTCCTTATTTGTCAGAGCTGAACCCTGAAGTTTCATTATTACAATTTTATTTCCATGTCATTTTTAAATATCTTTAATTACTTTATCAGCTGTGTTTACCTGTCAGTCTTCACACTTTTTACACACTCACAGATATACGCACATGCCTGTAATGGGAATTTAGCAGCTTCAGCAACATTGTCCAAGTCCTTATTTTCATCCCCATTGACTAATGAAATATCACTTTGCCAAATTCCCCAAATCTACTTTGATCCTCTTTGTAATTAATATAACATTCTGTAATCCATGAAAAATTCAAATCAGATCTTATTAAAACCTCTGCTTACCACTCTTTAAGGGATTCTTTATGTTTTCAGCATCAAGATTAAATCCATATCAAATTTCTTCAAATTCCCATACATTTTTGTCCCTACCATATTAAATATTTTGAATACAAGAGATTACAAGAAAAATTATTTAGTAAATTTGGTAATATATTATGAAGGTTTCAAAAGAGTTTCCCTTGAGATGCAAATTAATAATTCAATTACATTTCATTTATGGTGGATATTTCTTATCTTCACAACTCCCAAATTCTTCCATAGATTACTGGTGAGTGGAGAGGGTTTGAGAACATTTTGATTTTTGTTTTGTTGTTGTTGTTTTTTTTTTTTTTTTGAGGTCCCATCTACAAGGAACTCATGACTGCAGTGTGCATTTTATTTATTTTTTTACATTTGCATGTGAATAAACAATTCCATATCATGCTATTTGAGAATGGAACTGTGGATATCCCTTCTTATTTTCCAACAAAGGCAAACCAACAAATGCAGACTGTGTAGCAAATCTTTAGCAGCATCTGTTGAAAGTCTGAGGCCATAGGAGAGATATAGACTTTATCAACAGCAACAAAATGAAAATAATTAACACGTGTCTTTCAGAGTCCTTCTGTGCTTCTCGCCCCATTTCTCTCCCATTCTCTGATGTTCAGGATTTTCTTTTTGCATAAATAAAGCATAGTTTCTAGGCCTCCTTCCTAATATTCAATTAACTGTTCATAGTACATGGCAATTAATGTCAGCACACTCTTTTTAGTTCTTTCCATAATTGGGTTATTGAAAGACTCATTAAAATATGGATTCTCATCTATGCCAGGAACAACTATTTTTGGAATTAGAAAGTGGTAAAAGTTCCATTTTTCCCATCTTCAACTCCTGAAAATCAGTGTGAAATGAAAGAAGCAATTTAGAAGATTATTTCCTAAAGAGCATTAATTGTGATATATCAGTGAGGACAGGGGTGGCTATAGGTAGTTTTGTTATGGAATGTCTCTTTTTCTCCCTGTACTAAGCTCAAAGGCACATTAAAAAAATTCCTTATACAGAATGTCAGAATAACAAAGATGAAGAATACAAACAGCAACAGATGCAGGAGGGGTTGTGGGGAGAAAAAAACACTATCACACTGTTAACAGGACTTCCAGTTGGTACAACCACTCTGGAAAGCAGCGTGGAGGATACTCAGAAAACTAGACATTGAACTACTGTATGACCCAGCTATTCCACTCCTGGGTATTTTTCCCAGAATCTGAATCAGCATATTGCAGTGATACAGCTACATTAATGTTTTTAGCAGAATAGTTCACAATAGCTAAATCATGGAATCAACCCATATGCCTTTCACTGGATAAATGGATCTAAAAAGTGTTTTTTATATATATAAACTCCATTTTGTGTGTGTGTATATATCTATATATATACACACACACACACTCACATTGGAGTTCTTCTCAGCTACTAAGTAGAATGAAATCAGGGCTTTTGCAAGTAAATGAAGGAAATGAAAAAAATTATGCTGAGTGAAATAAGCCAAACAAAGACTTAAAGGTCAAATGTTTTCTCTCATATGTGAACGCTAAAGTAAAACCAAGGAGAGGGTGAAAAAGTTAGTGAAGTTTATTTACTAGACCCACCAAATTTGAAACAAAACACAATCTTATTTGTAAAGGGGGAGAGGAGAGAAGGAGGGATGAGATGGAGGAAAAATGAGGGTTACTAATATGTTAATTAATATTTATGCAGGCATTTAAAACTAGAAAATTAACATAATTAATATATGTGCATAAAGGCATTTATACATGTAATCAGGAGGACTTACAGTGGAGATGAGATCAGGGAGTAGGCAAAGTGGAGGGGATCCTGGGTAAGGATTAGGTTCATGTTACATTGTCATTATGTAAACATGTATCAATGTTTAGCAATGACTCCCTTCAATTTGTAAGAGAATGATGAACCAATAATAAAATAATAATTAAATTTTCTTAAACAAATATTTTAGACAAAATTATATAGTAATTTTTTAAATTAATATTTAAAAATTATATGCTTTTGTTCCTAAACCATAGTTACCCCCACATTGCCCACAACCTAGTCTCTTGGTTCTTCTACATTATGCCCCTATAAAAATATCCATTGTTATGAAAGTATATACATCTATATATATACATATATATAAATACATGTATGATTATGAATTTTCCTGAATTAAATGATAGCATAAGTGTTATTTGACTTCTGGGGAGAATCTAAGAGAATGTTACATTGTCGATTGTTTCCCTAGATCCCTTCCTGTCTTCCCTCCCTCTCCCATCCCCATTGTCTCTTCCTTCTCCCTCCCACCCAGCACAAGTTTATGTTTCCCCTGTTATGTGTTGCTATGCTCCTGGTGGATCGAATACATGAGTTTGACTACCTTTTCACCCAAGCCTGGGATTAGGTCCAGCCTCCACAAATGAGGGAAAACATCGGTCCCTTGACTCTCTGGGTTTGGCTAACTTTGCTCAGCATGATTTTGTCCATTGCCATCCATTTATCCTCAAAGGTAGAAATATAACTTTTTCTAATAGCTGAGTAGAACTACTTTTACATATACATACCAGAGTTTTTGGATCCATTCATCCAGTAAGGGGCTTCTATGTTGCTGCCATAATTGAGCCTTTATAAATTGAATGCTATGAACATTGATTTTGCTCTGTCAGTGTAATGTGTTGATTCTAACTCCTCTGGGAAAATACCCAGAAACAACATAGCTGGTTCATTCAGTATAACCAACCCAAATTTTTTGAGGAGTCTCCAATTGCTTTTGAGAGTGACAGGACTAATCTTCAGTTCCTCCAAAAGTATGCTACTGTTCTTTTCTCCTAAAATTCCTCTGGTATCTGTTACTGTTCGTATTCATCTTTTCCAATCTGACTGGAGTGAGCTGAAATCTTAATGTAGTTTTGATTTGCATTTCTCTGATTACTAGTGATTTAGAATAGTTTTTCCTGTATTCATTTGTTGAGATGTTTTTCTTTACCTCTCTGGTTCATTTATTGATTGGATCGCTTGCATTTTTGATATACAGTTTTTTGAGTTCTTTGTAAATTTTGCACATTAGTCTCCTGTTGGAGGAATTACAGGCCATGATTATCTCCCATTGTGTGGGTTTGCTGTTCACAGTTTTGACCAATTGTTTGGCTGAGCTAAAGCATTTTAATTTAATGGCATCACATTCAATAATTCTTGACTTAATACTTTTGCTTTGGGAGTCTTGTTGAGAAAGACTTTGCCAACTCCCATATGCTGAAGTGTTGGTCCTAATATATTGTATAGAATTTATATGGTAGCTGGGTTAATTACAAGTTCATTGATTCATTTTGATTTGATTTTTGTGCAATGCTAGAGATAAGGATTTGGTTTCAACTTCCTTCACATGGCTATGCAGTTTTTCCAGCACCATTTATTAAATAGTATGTCTTTCCTCTATGATATACTTTGGCACATTTTGGCAAATATCAGATGTTTAAAGATTTGTAGGTTTCTCTCAGATTCTTTTATTCTATTCCATTGGTCTTCTTTCCTATTTTGATACCAGTAACATGCTATTTTTGTTACTACAGTTCAAAAGTATAATTTTAGATCTGGTATTATGAAACCAGATTTCATCTTTCTTGCTTATTAATGTTTTGGCTATTTCGTTCCATATGAATTGGAGAATTGCTTTTTCTATATCTGTGAAGAATGATGGGGATTGCATTGAATCTATATATCACTTTGGGTAGAATGAATATTTTAATTCTATTAATTCTGCTTAACCAAGAACATGGAATATCCTTCAATTTTCTCAGATCTTTTTCAATTTCTGACTTCAAGATTGATAATTTTCATTGTAGAGTTCTTTTACTTCTCTTGTTAGATTAATTTCCAAGTATATTTTTCTTTTTGAAGATATTATAAATGGGACTGTTTTTTAATTTTCCAAATAAAGACTATGTAGTCAGCAGAAAGGGATAGTTTTACTTCCTCTCTTCTTATTCTTATCACTTTGTTTACTTCTCTTTCCTGATTGCTACAGCTAGAATTTTGAGGACTATATTGAATAAAAGTGGTGATGGCAGGCAGCCTTGTCTCGTTCCTGAGTTTAGTGGCAATGCTTTCAACTTTTCTCCATTTATTATTATACTAACTGGGGTTTATTATATATGCCCTTTATGAAGTTAAGATAATATCTTTGATCTGTACTTTCTCTGGCATTTTGAGCATGAATCAGTGCTGGATTTAAGCATTTTCTCCATCAATTGAGATGATCATATGTTTTAATTCTATTTAAGTGATGATTCACATTTATTGATTTGTTAATGTTGAACCAAACTTCCATCCCTGGAATGATAATGAGTTATCTTCTTGATTTTTTTTATATATTAGGAGAGAGGGACAGTGAGAGAGAAAGAGAGAATCAATTTTATTTAGTTTTCATGTTGCTTTCATTGCTCCAACACTTAGTTGTGTACATGGTGCTGGGGTTTGAACAGAGGTACTTGAGCTTGCCAGGCAAATGCCGTAACCACTGGGCCATCACTCTAGCCCTTCTTAATGTGTTTTTCAATGCAGTTTTCTAGAACTTTATTGAGGAATTTGTGTAGATGTTTATCAGGGATATTGATGAGTAATTTTCTTTTATTCATATGTTTTTGTTGGGTTTGGCTGCCTCATAAAATTTTTTTGGAGAATTCACGCTTTTACAGTTTCTTGGAATAACTTAATGATGAGAGGTGCTAGCTCCTCATCATATGTGTGGTAAAACCTAGCAAGGAATCCATCATATCCTGGGCTTTTGTTCTTTGGAAGGCTTTTTATTTCTATATGGATTTCAGTGCCTGTTTTGGATTTTTAGGATTTCAATATCATCCTGCATCAATTTGGGGATGTTGTGTATGTCTAGAAATTTGTCCATATCTTCCAGATTATCTAAATTAGAGGAGTACAGTTTTCACAATACATTTTGATTACCTATTTGATTTACGTGGTGACTTACTTTTCATTGGTGATTGGTTTATTTTCTTCAATTCTCTCCTTCTTTTAGTGAGATTAGTGGGGTTGTTGTCAATTTTATTTATTTTTTTAAGAACTAGCTCTTCATTTCATTGATTATTTTTTATTGCTTTATTCTTCTCTATATCACTGATCTCAGCTCTGATCTTAATTATTTCCTGTCCTCTTTTGGCTTTGGGCTTAGATTGTTCTTCCTTTGGTAGGAAATTTGAGATGGATCATAAGCTTATTTATTTGAGATTTCTCCTGGTTTTTAATGTAGGCACACAGTGCTATAAATTTCCATGCTTTCACACAATCCTAAAGGTTTCCATATATTGTGTTTCATTCTTGTTCTTTTCCTATATTTTCTTAATTTCTGCTCTCTCAACTTCTTAGATCCATTCTTCATTTAGTAGGGTATTATTCAGTGTCCATGTATATATGTGTTTTCTGTTATGATATTTTGGCTGTTAATTCCTAGGGTCATGGCCTCATGGTCTGAAAGGATAAATGGAATAATATCTACTTTCTTATATTTGCTGAGATTTCTTTTGAGAACTAGAAAATTATCTATTTTGGAGAAGGATCCATGTACAGCTGAGAAGAAGGAATACTCAGCCAATTTGGCATAGATGTCTGTTCAGTCCATTTGATTTATGAAGTTTAGACTAATGATCTCTTAATTTTTTTTTCAGCCTTGAAAATCTGGATATTAGTGATAAAGGAGTATAACAGTCTCCCTGTATTGTTGTGTGGTCCACAATTGGTTTTCTGTCATTAAAGAATTTTTCCATAGATTGGGAATGTTGGTATTTGGAGAGTACATATTTACTATGGTTTTATTTTCCTATTGTATTATTCATTTTGCTAGGATGTAGTGGCCTTCTTTATCTTTTCTAATTAATTTATGTTTGAAGTGTACTTTGTCTGATATAAGCATTGGAACTCCAACTTCCTTTCTTAGGCTACATGTCTGGTAGATTTTTTTTCCATCCTTTCAAGCTCAATTGCTGAATGTCACTGGCTCTAAGGTGAGTCTTCTCTAAAGAGCATATTGTTGGATTTTGTTTTTTTATTCAATCCACTAATCTCTGTCTTTTGATAAGTGTGTTGAGACCAGTCATATTCAGTGTTAGAATAATTATGTGGTTGTGATTCATTGTCATTGTATTTTATTATTAAGTTCTTTGCTGTCTTGTTTGTCTATTGTAGTATGTACTTTTATTGAATTTCTTCTGTTTGTGGGTTTTGAGAATGATTTGCTTGTTCTTTTATCTGCAGCTTGTCTTTCAGCATTCTTTGTAATGCTGATTTTCTATTCATGATTGCTGACAGAGATCTTACTGTGCAATTTTCATATTTCCCCATTGAATTTGAAACTGAGTTTTGCTGGGTATAATATTCTCGACTGCACATTGTGGTCATTCAGATATTGTAGGATCTCCTTCCAGGATCTTCTTGCTTCTAGAGTCTATGCTGAAAAGTCAGATATGATCCTTATTGATTTGCCCCTGAATATGATTTGGCATTCCTCTCTTTCATTGCTCTGACACTCAGGTGTGTATGTGGTGCTTGGGTTTGAACTGGCATACTCGCGCATGCCAGACAAGCACCATAATTACGAAGCCACCACTCCAGCCCCTTGATTCCTCATTTTTGATCTGAATCTCTGAATTGAGTTTCCCTTGTGGACATAGTTGGACTTATAGTATAAACTTAATAAAAGTTAGCTATTTGAATAGAAATATGAAAGCAAAATTTGTTGATTCTACAGCAATACATCATATAGTCTATCTGTGCTGAATCACTACACTTTTCAGCCTGTGTGTGCTTGAGTACCTTAGTGAGAGCGTTCACATCATGCAGTTTAATCTTTTAATGTATGCTTAATTTTTTCAGTAAGAAGTTAATTAAAAAAAAGGCAACACTGTAGAAAGACACACAAGAGCATACACTTTCTCCCAACACACATGTAGGAACTCATTTAAATTCATTCAATATACACATCTGCCATGTCAAGATTTGTGCTAAATTCCATGGAAATCACATAAATAATAATGTGTGGACCCATTCTCAAGAGAAGGCCATGCCACACCACTAAATAGGAGTTTATAAAGCACAAGAAATCTGGTTTTACCTTAGGCACTGATTAAATCAGAAACAATAAACCAAAACTGGTAAAAATATGTGGATTCTGCTGAACTTGAAACAAAAAAATCTTTAAAATATTCATGTCCCTGAACATGATATACTTTTTTAATCCCCAAATTGTCTGTTGTTGCATCTCAGAGTTATATGATATTACAGAAAATCTGACAGAAAGAGAGGTCAAACCTGTGACTTTTTTGGGGAGAAAATAAAATGACTATCCTAATGGTAGTAAAATATTTAAAATGCTAAAATTAGGGGCTGGAGTGGTGGCTCGGCAGTGACAGTACTTGCCTGCATGTGTGTGTATGCAAGTGTGGGTATGCACCACATACACAATGAAGTCTCAGAGCAACAAAGGCCATATGAAACACTGAATAAAATTGATTCTCTCTCTCTCACTGTCCCTCTAACTTTTAAAAAATGCTAAAATCATTTTATATTTGAATATTTATTTGTAATTATCAATAATTTACTAGAAATATATTAATTCAAATTCATGAAAACAAAGGTTAGAATATTAGACCAAAAGCTAAAACAATTTTTTGAAAAATTTTAATAATATTAGTTTGCCTGGTTTGCTACAGCAAAACATGACAGAAGTGTTTAAACAGTTTCTGTTTAAATAACAAAAATTTGCTTTCTCATAGTTCTGGAGCTTGGAACTCTCAAATTATAGTGTTGACATAATTGAATTCTTCTGAGGACTCTTCTTGGTTTATAGATGTCTTCTTTGCTCTGTGTTCTTAAAGATCTTCTGTCCTTCTTTTCTGAGGACCTCTCATGTCCTAATCTCCTTGTTTTATAAGGAGATTAATTTATAAGTCACTTGGGTCCCATCCTAAGAACTCTATTTTAATTTAATTGTTACATTCCAGGCCCTATTTCCAAATTCATCCGCATTCTAAAATACAGAGAACTAAAGTTTAAACACATGACTTTGGCAGGAAACACAATTGATTCTCATAACAGTGTATCTACAGGTAATATCCCTGGACTGGGGCTATAGCTCAGCAAGAGCATTTGCCCAGTGTGTGAGAGGTAATTGGTTCAATACTTATCACCACAAAAATTAAAACAATAAAAAATGGTTCAGGGCTGGAGCAGTGTCTAGATGGTTGTGGTGCTTTCCTGCCTTGTGTGAGGACATCAGTTTGAACCCCAGCAACATGTACACACAACAAAGTGTTGGAGCAGCGAAGGCCACATAAGAAACTAAACAAAATTGATTCTCTCTTTCTCTTTCTCTCTCTCTCACAGTCCCTCCCTCTGTTAAAAATAAAAGGTTCCTTATCAGGTTAGGAACTAATAGGAACCATTTTTTTAAGAGAGAGAGGGACTGTGACAGAGAGAGAAAGAGAAAAAGAGTTGCAAGATACTTCGTAAGATACTTGAACAAGCTATGCTCCATACCTGTACAACACATAAATGTTTAACCCTGTTCTCAAATTTTTTGAGGAAAAACAAAGATGATAGGATGGGAGGAGAAGGGAAATATTGGAACTGAGATAAAGCAAGGTGAATTCCAAGCATTTATAAGTGTCATGGTATATACTATCATCATATATACAAAAATTGTTCATCATAAGTATAATTATGTCACTGGGGTTTTTAGGAATAATATAGGACCCAGAAGAAAATCAAGGGATAGAGGGACAGGAGGAAGGAGGTAGAGGGGTGGGGAGGGGGAATATTGAACAAACTGTATTGCTGATTTGTGTGCATCTAGGAATAAGTGACAACTAATCTCATCATTATATTAAACTATGAAGAACTAATAAAAATGGTTCATTTTAAAAACAATTTTCAAGCTATTTTCAAAAGGATACTATGAATTTTATATGTGTAAAATTGTTCAGACTTTAAAATAAATGGAAAGACATAGTAATGTAAACTCATTACTTGTCCTCCCTGGTCCATGCTTCCCTATTCTACATCCCACTATGGCTTGCATAATGCTTCTTCATCTTCCTATCTGGATTTCCTACACATAGAAAAAAGCACTTTGCTTTATTCATCTTTAGGTATCATGTTATAGCCTAGAGCATTCTTCAAAAGAGGTTTTCAGCAAAGATGGAAATATGGTTTCAAACTTGAAGACAATACAAAATAATCTAAAGTAAACTTACTGTGTTTTAGGACTCTGTTAACAATTTGTTACACAGTGATATGCCTGATATATGCACATGCATATACATTTATATGTGCATATATACAAACACATGTGTATAAATACATGCATGTGTATATATATATATATGTGTTTGTATATACATAATTCATAAAATAAACGTCAGCCTGGCATGTAGTTGTTGGCCCCAATTATCAATGCATTTAGCTTTGACAGCATACTATGTGCAGTTCTAGGGTACTATACAGGTCTCTCTGCAGCCATACTTACTTTAATATTTTGGTTTTGTGGTCTGGATCATTCTGCTTCTAGCAATTTGCCAATGAATACATCACAAATGTTTTTGATAATTATTACATTCAATTACTGTTATTCAGCAACAAAAACTTAAAATAAAAAATTTAAATTATCTTGAAAAATCATTGCTTTCATAGGTGTTTATTGAATTAAATGTTTAGGTCCAAGACTATAAATAAATAAATATGATCAAGCAGAATAACTATTCACCTTTGCTTTTCACACTATGAGCCACTGATTTGTCCTATACTTAGCTAGTATTCTTGGGGAATGTTTGCTTTTTCCTGTGTAAGGCAGTATATGGATCAAACAGGTTTACTTTCATGTGGAATACTTCAATGAACACAGGAGAGCATCTTATAATTAAATTGAATCTGACATTAAACTAATGAATTGGTATATGTCATTTAAAAGGTTTAATCTTTGACAGCAATCTTCTTGTTATTATAAAATAATTTTCATCTTATATTCCTAATCAAAAAACAAAGCTTTAAAGCAGGACAGTGAGTCATTTTTGATAAAGTGGGAAACTAGACTGAAAGATCAAGAACTACAACAAAAAAAGGGACGCCAATAGAAGATTAAAAGAGACAGTGTTGGCAAAATAGCTTTAAAAGATTAAAAGCTGAATGGAATAGAATATTTAGATAAAAGAGAAAACCACAAAGAAACACCAGGAATATGACAACAAAGATGCAGAGAAAGTCAAGCAAGAAATTAAAAGAAAATGAAGGTGAATGTATTCTTTACAAAATCCAAAGAAAGAGAATAAAGAAAACAAGCCAGTTAAAAAGAAGGGAAGAAGCAAAGATAATCATATTAGGTATACAACACATAAAAGGACAAAATTCAACTTAATCTTATCAAAATAAGACCCACAAATAGCTTGAATGCAGGTGAATATGTCAGAAACCCTAGGATGTTTTCCAAAATTGAATACAACTCTTCTTAAAAAGTAAAGTATATATATCAGAAAAGCATGTTTTATTGAATTATTGAAAACATGATTAAAAGCCAAAATTAGAATTTAAAATGAGTTCATTTACATTTTTATGTAAAATGTACAATATTGGATAATATGATGTTATCCAATATCATATTTATTTAATCAACCACTAAAGCATATGTTCATAGAGTGTTTTAATAGCATTTTAGCATAAAAATATATATGGTATTAGAATCCTTTTATGTGTATATATATAAATAATTTACCAAGTATTTGATTCTATGAACAAGTTTGACTTACAAATATGTACTGCCAATATTATCTTTGAAGAATAGCAATTGCTTCTCCAATGTTATGTAATTAATGTGCTTCTTATCAACTTTGTTAATGCTGGAATTTTAAAGTAAAAAATAGAATTTATAGTATATGATATGCAGCATACCTTATACAAGAATTATTAGAGTAAAGGTATAAGAAAAGAATAAAGATTGGGCAAATTTAGGAAATCATTTATTCAGACAATTGAATGAATGAATCTTAGAAAATATCAATGAAAATGAATTTTCTCATTTTAATTGGTAACATGAGATATTTATAAAAAATATTAAGATGGATTTACATACAATAATTTTATATGTTTATAATTTAAACCCTAATAATGTGTGTTATAAACATTATTCATTCATTTCACTATCTGAATAAACATTGTTGAAATATTTTTGTTTATGTTACCTTTCATGTAACAGTTCTGCTAAATTATATTGTCTAGCCTAAAGATGCCTTCACATCTTAAAGTCTTATATAGAACCTGGTTATCTATTGCTTATTATTTCCCTGATACCCATTAATAACTCTGAATAAATAAATAAAACTGTATCATCCTGTAATTCATACCAAGAAAGTGAAATACAATAGACAGAATGATTTACAGTGACATGGAACTGAGTTTACTGGATTCTGCTTTGACACATATGCATAATTTGAGGGACAGCACATGTTAGGTTGATTCCAGGCAGCTGGGTGGGGGCAGGGCATCAGGCAGCCCATGCTCGGGAGAGAACAACCAATCAAACATTGGCAAACAAGACCCAATGGCATCTCACAATTGCCCAACGAGTGATGGAGTCACTGGCCAATCCCCGAGGGATGAGACTCCCAAACTTCCTCTGCCCACCCAAGACTATAAAATCACAGCCCAGCTGGAGCTGCGTACCACTTCTCCTGTCTGCCTTCACTTTGGTGGGCCAGTGAATCTGGCCTGAGAGCCTCTGATTCCACTAAAAAAGATTTTGCTCAGCTGCTTTTAGGTCTGACTCCTTTTTGAACATCAGTGTCTGAATATTTGATGCTGAACATCCGCATTTCCTGATTTTTTAAAATTTGGTGCCAAAACCCGGGAGGGTTTTAAGTCCTCCCCTATTGGGGTTAAGGTCCACTCTCTCCCACAGATGAGTCAGGAAGCTCATGCACCACTTTGTTTCCCTTCATCCATGCTGAAAGAAGCGGGGTAAGTTCCATTGTTTTTCCCTTGGCCTTCTGATATCACACTCACTACGCGCATCTGTCTATTAAGTCACACACATGCCACAGACCTCCCCACTTGTTCTGTTAGGGACCCTGGCAGACCCTGGAGATGTCCTAGTCTCTGTCTTGTTTCACCCATTCTGTTCTGGGCCCATGTAGGCTGAGGAGATATCCCAGGCTCGGCCCACCCACCTGTTCCTCAGGTGAACATGACCAGAATTTGGATGTCTCCTTCTGCTCCTTTTTGCACACAAGTGATACTGGAGGGCCATGGGAAATGCTAATTCCTCTCTTGACCCCAAGACTCCAACCACCATGGGCTGTCTGTATCTTAATTTTACACCATAGATGGCTAGTCTTTTACTTGATTGTGGTCTGGCCTTAGTACATTTTAGACAATGGCTCAAGATGGCCTCCAGAAGGAAATTTTGACTTTCAAATCCTCACTGATTTGGGCAATTACTGTCAACGACCAAGGAAATGATAAAAAGTGTAGTATGTTCAGGCTTTTTGGGATTTACGTTCTTAGCCCCCCACACCCATCTTCTTCCTCTTCCTCTCATACTCCACTGTCCAGTCCCAGCTGGCAGGAACCGGACGGCTCTCTTTAGGCGGTTGACTGGGAATGAAGTAGACCCACCGGCCCTGGGTTCTCCAAGTGCTTCACTTTTCCCTTTACCGTGGCTAAAGGCCTCCAAGCGCTTCCTTCTCCGCCTTCTCTCTTTTAGAGGCAAGGCGTTAAAACATTGCAGTTAGAGTCAAGGCTATTCACATTTTCTCTCTTTAGTGTCCCCGTTTCTACTGCTGCACTAGAGTCCCTATTTCTACCTCTGAGCCTTTTCTTCCTCTCTTACTGCCTGCACGTTAAGTTTTCTTCTTCTGCCTCTGCTGCTGCTGCTTCTCTGTCTCTGCTTCTTTTGCTGCTCTCCTCTGTCTCTGCCGCCACTGCTCTCTGACTAGTGGCTACCACTTTGTCACCTTTCTGCAGCCTGCTTGGGAAGGTCTTCTCTCACCAGTGTCATCCACTAGAGTCATCTTTTAGAGTCATCTTTATTCTACCACCTGCATGGGAGGATCTCCTCTCACTAGTGTCTTCTACTAGAGTCATCTCTCTCACTAGAGTCATCTACCAGAGTCATCTATTTATCTCTCCCCGTACGCCTGGTATATATCTGTTACAACAACCAGTAGGGATACAGTGCAAACACATTCAACCAATTGTAACAAATGAGCAGTCAAATAGCTTAGTCATGCGGTCAGGCAGTTTATCAATTACAAGCCAGCTGGGCCTCTTAGAGTTTTTTACCACCAATTCTTTTCTCTAGCATCCCGCCAGGCATCATGTTGACCTCAGTCACCAACACTCCACCCTCCCGTTACTCAGACCAGTCCTTTTCCTCCTCTCCTTTCATGACTTAATAATTCTATCAAATGGGCACACTCCTTTACCCCACATACTTTCTTTCCAAAAGACAATTCCCCCTGCCCTCCAGCGTGCCGGTCCCTGCTGTCACTGCCATTGCTGCTGCTCTGCTGACCTGAGCAAGGCAGCGTACAGCCTGGATGTCCAGACAGAAAAAAATGTCACTTTTAAATCCAAACCACTGTACCACTTCCCCATACCCCATTCTTTAAGTTTCAGAAAGGAGGAGGGAAAACAAAAGAGATCAGGGAAGTGCAAGCTACTCCAGGTTCCAAGCCTTTTGAAATGATTAAGATGGCTGCTTTCTTTTGCAAGGGTCTGTACTTCCATCTCTTCACCAGCCCGGGAGCTACTCTCTGCTTACCCTCCATACACACTTATGGCTCCTCCTCCTCCTCCATACCCTCCCCCTTCATTCCCTCTGTATCTAAAATCGTTGCTTACTAGTGTTTTGCAGAAGTACTACTTCTAATGGAAAAACCTGAATTAAGACATGTCATCACCTACAGGACACATAAGATCTAATTCTGATTTCTACTGTTATTAAATAGAAGGGGTAATAATAAAACTGTAACATAGTATTTCCATTTTAAGAGTGGTTAAACTGGCCTGCTGGGTATTTAATGCCAAAACCAGATTACCAAATTTAAGATAATTAAAGGGTTAAGGAAAATAGTCAATATTTTAGTCCTTGCCCTGTTTGGTCAGCAAAACTCAGGGAACAATGGAACTTCTCTACAGGCTTGGCAACTCTGGATAACATGACCTCCCAATCAGGGGGTTCAGATGATCCTAGAGAACAGAAAGTCACCCACTATGCACCTTCAAAGACAGGAACGTTATTGGGCAGGGAGATGTCCCTGATGCTTCCAAGCAAAGCTACATGTGGTCAGCAAGACCCTAATCTATCCTGGCAGGTGGCACAACTGGTAGAACAGCCAAAAGGCTTTTCACAAGTTCCTGAGGAATGACCCTGACAAATCTCAGCTGACTTGTAACAATAGATAGGAACAAGATCAATTTTGATCAAGTTGGTCTTAAACACTTGGCAGGGAAGCATAACCAATGCTCAATCCTACATGGACATTTAGCAACAGAGGCAATGACTCTTAATTAAACATTACTTGAGGTGAATGCTTAAAAACTAAATATCACATTTAGAGAAGGTTCCCCTAATCAGGTTTGCTGAGAATCCCTTTCCTAGTACAGCAACTCTAAGAGGCAATAAAGGCATCTGCTGCCTCCCTGGCCTCCCTACAAAGACAAATAACATTAATTGCCCAAGTTTTCTTGCAGAACTTGGTGGTTACCAAGCACTCGATATGACAACAGACAAAGGGGGAACATGTCTATTTCTAAAAAAGGAATATTGATTCTACATAGATAAAACTGGGCTGGTTGAGAAAAACATTGGAACTCTCAGATGTCTGAGAGAGAGAGACTTAAGTGGCAACAATCAGATGACCCTTGGACAGGATGACTAAACTCCACTCTTGTCACCTGGCTGACTTCCATCTGTACTCCCATATTAGTGATAAGATTCCTTCTAATGATTGCTCCCTGTCTCCTCAGGTTCACCTGAAACTGCATGAACAAGGTCGCTTGAGTAACATACAACCAAAAGCTCTTGCACCCTTATAGCCGCCTCCCTACTAACAAACCAACATCCAAACCTTCACCTCCCCCACAATACCCCATAAAAAGGAGGAAGCAGCCAGATGGAAATCTACACCCTACATTACCAAAAAGGTCAGGATGTTAGGTGGATTCAAAGTGCTAGATGGGGGCAGGGCATCAGGCAGCCCGTGAACAGGAAAGAACAACCAATCAGACACTGGCAAACAAGACCCAATGGTGTCTTGCAATCGACCAATGATCAGTGGAGTCACCAGCCAATCCCCAAGGGATGAGACCCCCAAAATTCCTCTGCCCACATCAGACTATAAAATTGCTACCCAAACAGGGTCCGATACCACTTCCTTTCCTTGCCTTCACTTGGTAGAACCATGATTCTGGTCCGAGAGCCGCTTATCCCAATAAAAAGGTTTTGCTCAGCTGTTTTAGACCTGACTCCTTTTTGAACATCTGCGCCTGAACATTTGGTGCTGAATGCCCATTTTTTCTGATTTTTTAAAGCTCAAATGGTATTTCTATAAAGCCTGTTTTAGTATATATTGTTGATAGTATTGAAAATTCTGTCTTACAAATTGCACAATGTCTTCTTTGTGATACTGTGAGTGAGAAACAGGGGTTAGATCATGGGATTAAAAATAGTATTTCTTCTCTTGAAGAAAAATATCTCACATCTTCCCCTTTATCTCTATTCTCACTTTCTCCTCCTTCTTCTCCTTCTACCCTTTTTCCTCCCCCTTTATTGACAGACATGTTGAGAAATAATTATTGATGTCTAAGGTAAAAAGTCAAAGTTTTGATTGAACTGTAATGTATGCATTTATACCAGAAGATGTAGTTCATACATATTTAGCATTTCTTATATTTTCTTTATTTAAAAAAAAGAATAACAAGAGAGGGAGAGAGAGAGAGAGAGAGCAAGAATGAGAGAGAATCAACTTTGTTTTTACTTTTTATCTGGTCTTTGTTTCTCTGACACTTAGTTGTGTATGTGGCGCTAGGGTTTGAACCTGATCCTTGCACATGCATGGCACATTGTTCAACCTCTGAGCCATTGCTCCAGCCCTTCATTAAGAAATTTTTTGAATGTCTGTTTCTAGTAGTCCCCCATGCATTAGGTATGCAATAAGAAAACACACACACAATTTTTTAAACATGCTAGTTAGCCTCTATTCTGAAAAACTGTATTGATGAAAACCACTGTGAATTCTGTTCATACAACATTTTCCCTGACTTCATTCACTTTAGCTAGAAGATTTCACTTGGCTCCAAGTAAAAATAAGTTTAAAAATGTAGTGCATAATCATTTATCCAGGGATAAATGATAGTAGGGTGCATCTCCCCTTCCATATTTTTCCTTTCTTTTTACTTTTTTTGTTTTCTGCTCTGGTCAATGGAAGTTCTGTATTGCTATCAGCTTCTGGGTATGAGGAGTTGGAACTCTGCTGTTCTTACACTTTTTTGTTTGTTTGTTTGTTTGTTTTTGCTACAAATCTTTCCCTATTCTAGGAAAATGTTTCTTTCCCTTAAGACCTAGAAATTTTCTTCTTTGCTTAATCATGTTAAGGCAGTCCTTATGAAAGTTTCCTCTCTGTCCTACTTCAGCTAATAAAGGACTTTTTATTTTTTTCATACTATAATACTCTCTTGAATGAAGAATGAACTATGGAGGATGTGAGACCAGAAATCAAGAAGTTCTTGGAAACAACTGAGAATGAAGACACAACATATCAAAATCTCTGGTACACTTTGAAGGCATTCTTAAGAGGAAAAATTGTAGCACTGAGTGCCTTCATCAAAAATCTTGATTAATCACAAATAACAAGCTTATTCTCCACCTCAAATTCTTACAAAAAGAAGATCAATTCAGGCTGGAGTGGTGCCTCAGCATTTGGCACGCTTGCCTGGATGGCATGCTTAAGGACCCTGGTTCAAACTCTGGTGTCATGTACACAATTAAGTATCAGAGAAATGAAGGCCAGCTGGAAAAATGAATAAAATTGATTCTCTGTTTCTCTCTCTCTCTCTCTCTCATTCTCTCCTTTAAAAATAAAGAAAAAGAAAAAAGAAAACCAACTGAGTCCAAAATCCAGTAGAAGACAGGAAATAATCAAGATCAGAGCCAAAATCAATGAAAAAGTAAGTAAAATATTACAAAGAATCAAGAAAACCAGTAGTTGTTTCTTTGAAAACATAAATAAAGTTGAAAGACCCCTACCCAGTCTCACCAAAAGAAGGATCAAAATGAAGCAAATTAACAAAAAGGAAAATTGATAGATCACCACTAACTCACATGAAATTTTGAGAATTATCAGAACCTATTTTGAAAAACTATATTCCACCAAGTTGAATAACCTGGAAGATATAAAAAAAAAAATCCCATCCTCATACAACTTTCCCAAATTCACCAGGAGGGTATCAAATATCTAAACAGACCAATATCAGGTTGTGAAGTGAAGCAAAAATTAAAAGCCTTCTAAAGAAGAAAAGTTCAGGACCTGATGAATGCTCACAAGAAATCTACCAGATCCTTACAGAAGAACTAACACCTCTACTTATGAAGGTATTCCATGATATTGAAATGGATGGAACCCACCCAAACGCTTTTTGAGGCAACTGTAACCCTAATACAAAACCCAACAAAGACACATCAAGAAAAGAAAACTACAGATCAATATTCTTGATGAACATAGATGCAAAAATCATAAATAAAATTCTAGCAAACCAAATTCAACAACAATCCAAAAAGATAATATATCATGATCAAGTAGGCTTAATTTCAGGGATTCAGGTATGTTTGAACATATACAATCAATAAATGTGATACACAATTTAAACCGAATTAAAGACAAAAACTGGATCATCTCAATTGGTGAAGAAAAGGCCTTTGATAAAATCCAACATCCATTTATGATCAAAACTCTGTAAAAGATATGGATCAAAGGAACTTACCTCAACACTGTCATGCCTTCAGCCAATACTACACTGAATGGAGAAAAACTGAAAGCATTCCCAATAAACTTGGGAATAAGACAAGGTTGTGCACTTTTAACACTTTTATTTAATATCATCCTCAAAACCCTAGCCAGTGCAAACAGACAAGAAAAAGAAAGTGCTGTACAGATTCAACGCAATCCCCGTCAAGATACCAATGTTATTCTTTACAGAAACATCAGTTCTCAGGAATAAAAGGAGAACCAAATAGCCAAAGCATTACTAAGCAAAAATAAAATAAAGCAGGAGGTGTTGCAACACCTGACCTGAAATTATACTACAGAGCTCTAGTAACAAAACCAGTGTGTCACTGGTATCAAAATAGGAATAGAATGGAAGACATTGAGACAAACCCACAAACTTTAACCATCTGATATTTGACATAGGGGCAAAATATAGCTTGGAGGAAAGACAGCTTGTTCAAAAAATGGTGTTGGACAAACTAGTTAGCCATATACAGACAATTGAAATTATATTCTTATATCTCATCCTGCACAAAAATCAAATTGAAAATGGATCAAAGATTTATGAATTAAATCAGCAATCATACATTATTAGAAGAAAAAAATAGGATTAACACTCCACCTTATTGGTATAGGCACGGACTTCCTTAACAAGATTACCATAGTGAAATAATTAAAGCCAAGAATCAATGAGTAGAATGAAATTGAACAGCTAAAGAATTAGTCAAGTGTTAAGAGAGAACCTAAAGAATGGGAGAAAATCATGGCATTGAGGTATACCTCTGACAGGGGCTAATATCAAGAATACACAAAGAACTCAAACTTAATACTAAATTCATAAACAATCCAATCAATAAATGGGCCATGGAATTAAACAGAAACTTCTCAACAGGGAATATATAATAAATATATAAGAAAGTGTTCTTCATTGCTAGCAATTGGAGAAATGTAAATTAAAACATTAATATTTCACTTTACTTCTGTCAGAATAGCAAAGGTTAAGAACACAAACAGAAACAGATCCTGGAGGAGTTGTGGGGAGAAATGAATACTAACACACCGTTGGTGGACTGAAGATTGGTAAAGCCACTTTGGGAAGCAGTGTGAAGGCTCCTCAAAAAATAAGGGATGGAACCACCATATTACCCATTTATCCCACTCCTGGGTATTTTCCAGAAGAGCTAGAATCAGGATACTACAGAGACACAGCTATAACAATGTTTATAGAAGCCCAATTTACAATAGTGAAATTATAGACTCAACCCCTCACTGGATGAATTGATCCAAAAACTGTGGTATAAAATACAATGCACTTCTACTCAGCTATTAAAAAGTTATATCATATAAAAACAGGTAAATTTATGAAAATGGAAAAAGTCATTGCTGGCAAAATAAGCCAAATCCAGAGACTTAAGGGTAGAATGTTTTTCTCATTTGCATAAACAAGAGTAAAACAAAAGCTACTGTGAAAATTAGGCAAGTTTATTTACTAGACACACCCAATTCTAAGTATCATATAATCTGGGAAAACTATAGCAATGAAGGTTGGGGGCAGAGGGCAGGGAGAGGAGAGAAGGAGGGTAGAGAAGGAGGAAAAAGGGGGGCTATCAATTCTGTATGGAACACTTGATTCCTCAGTAAAGTCAAATAATATTCATTCAGGTATTTAAATCTTGAAAAGTCAAAAAATAATATATACCCATATGGACATTTATATATGTAATAGTGGGCATTGCATTGGATACAATGAGCAGGGACTTGACAAAGAGGCAGGACAGCTGGATAAGGATTGGGCTGAAGTTACTTTGTCATCGTGTATGCATATGTGAATGAATTCCTCCAACATGAAATAACATGCTGAACTAATAAAAAAAATAAGTAGAAATAAAGCAAAAACAATCCAGTATGTTGTAAAGAAGAGTGACCTAGTGGTCAGAATTTCCTAAATGTCAAGTAATTAAATTACCACTTCTCTTTGTATTTAAGCCTTCTTTTGCTACTTACTTTTGTCTTCACTTATTATCTCCTTTGGCAATTTACCTACAACAGGACAGTTGCTGTATTTGATATTGTCTATATTCAGAAAGAGGAAATAGCTTTGTAACTTACTTTTCTATTCAGAAGATATGAAATTATGTTCTAGTCTCCTATTCTTTATATAATCCATCTCTTTCTGCTTTCTTCCTTGATATTTCCCATTTTTTTCTTTTACCCCCACACATCTGACTTTCTCCCATCTTTATTTTCTGTCATTCTCTCCACTTTTTCTCTTGTTGCTCAATGATTTTATGGACTTTTCTATAACTCAAATTAGAAACTATATGTTTGGAAGACCAAAATTGACACTTGTCTAGACTCAAATTTCAAAGCATATGTGCCTCTTAAGGAGAGAGATTTACTGTGTAAAAAAAGTTTTTTATCCTGTTTTGACCATCAAGAAGAAATAACATTTCAATAAGAAGGGAAGGACTTGAAAAATGGGTAATATAAAGTCATTAAGTAGTTAGACAATATGCTAGGGAATAAGGCTAGGAAAAGCATGTGTTAACCCAAACTGTTAATATGCTCTTCAAATGGAAGAAAAATTAAGATCTACAGTAGATGTTAACTTTGTTATTTTTTTCTTGCAGGAAGAAATCATTTTGTTGTTACTGGTATTGAGGAAGTAATTTAGAGATTTATTGATGCATCTGCATTAATCTATGCACATCCCGTTGCCTCTGATGAGACTTAGAATATTCATTTATTAAATTATAGAAAGCATTATACTCTGTGGCTTTTGGAAACAAATACAAACTTAAGTAGCACCTATGAATAATGAACATACTGTTGAATTGTAATCATTATAACATCTTAAAGCTTAGGAAAGAGATGTATGAGACATAAAACACAATAGTAGTTTTAAATTTAGAGAAATTTACACACTCAATTAGCATGTTTCTTCGTACAGAAGTATGAGTATACACAATAAACTATTTCTAATTCTCCAGCCCACAGTGATTAATTGATTCTTAACTGAATGGAATTCCTTCTCTGGCTGGTCAGTTTCATAGGAATAGTGTCTTGTGAAGATTTTAGCTCAATTTCTCAATAGATCTTATATTCATAATATTATTGTAGATTTTATTGGAACTATTTCAGTTACAAAGCTATTACTGCATGAGAAGTTAGACAGTTGCAAAACGAATTAGACTTATTGTAGAATCTCTTATCCTTCTCTACACACACACACATACACACACACACATACACATATTGAATATTGTGGATTGGGATATAAATCAAGGTCCAAGCATCAATTAGTTTTGATTTTAAATTCTCTTCTTGACATACTTATGTTCTCTGTCTTACATTCAATGCTGTACTGATGTAGCTTACACTGAAAATCTTAAGACTGAGAGATATAGACATAGCACTAGCTAAGAAATTCATTTTTTATTTTCTTTTTAGAACCATGAATTGAATACAGGGGTGCTTAACCACTGAGAAATATTCTCACTCTTTTTTATTTATTTTTTTAACTTTGAGACAAGATCTTACTAAGTAGCTTAGGGCCTTGTTAATTTGCTGAGGCTGGCTTTGAACTTGGTTGCATTTGAAAACTGTGCTTTGTAATTGAATATACACATGTATAAAATATGTAAACTTAAAAGCAAATTTTAAGTCTTGGGAGACTTGTAGATGATAGAGATTTAGATTAATTATATATTCAACACATGATTATTAAGCTATTCATAGTAATAAAAACATCAGTGAAGATGATGGATATAAATATGAAAGCTGCTTTTCATTTATTATTATTAATAATCAAACAAATCAGTTTCACTAAAACATTCAAATTTCATAGTTCTTTTGCAATGTTTATTTTTATGCCGTATAATCTAAACAGAAAATTTGGAATATATGTAAATACTTTCAATGTTTTGTTTTCCATTTAAAAAATGTTGAAAATAACTATGATGAAATAAATTTTGAAAAAGAGATGCTGTTAAACAATGAACCCTTTTCCTTTAAGCAAGAACACACACATACCTGCACTGTAATTATAGTAATAGAATGTTGTCAATTTCAATCTAAGTATTTTCTACATCTTTGATACTTTTTTAGTCCATGTTTAGAGTTCCTCAAGCTGTTGCTATTGGAAAAGAGAGTTCAAGCTTATTAGTGTTTAATGAACATACATTGCATGAATCAAGAATTTTAAAATATTCGTTTATGAAAATATATTTTCACATACAGTTTTAAGTTATTTAATATAATTGTTTTCAAAGATAAGATTTGGTATTAAAAAACAAAGTGTATCTTCTTCCTTTATTCTACATCTTTTCTTAATTTATCACAAATTTCATATCTTGATGAGAACCATCAGGAAAAGAAAAGGAGTAATCTAGGAGTTTGAGAATTACAGTGGTCTTTAGGCCCTTACAATTCATGTTTCCAGGGAGTAATCTGGTCATAACGCCAGGATTGCTACAGAAGGGCAATAAGAAGAGGTTTTGCAAAGCAACCAGAAAGTCAGTGGTTTATAAGCAGGTTGGAATTTATCTGAAAGAGGTTTCACTGAGGAAGAGTCTGTAGAGGATAGTTATACTTTGCTAAATGCTACTGAATACTACATTAGAATTCACTGCAAATCTTTTTTTATGTAGCTCATGAACCTGAAGATAGAAGATTACCACCATTTTCTCTGGTAGGAGAGTTTGAGAGATGCAGAAGTGTCAAGAAAGCAGGTTCAAGAGTCACAGCCTTAAAATAATTATTGACAAACTTACAGCATATTTTTCATGGAAAACTATCTCTTTTTCCTTTATTTGTTTTTTGTTTTTCAATGTTCAAGATGGTCATTTAATTTTCCACTTAAATCTTTCATTTTATCTCCCTGGATTTGTTTTTTTTTTCTTTCTTTCTTTTTCTTTCTTTCTTTCTTTCTTTCTTTCTTTCTTTCTTTCTTTTACTAAGAGAAAGAGAGAGAGGAAGAGAGGAAGAGAGAATCAATTTGATTTATTTCTTCATCTTGCCTTTATTTCTCCCACACTTAGTTGTATATGTGGTGCTGGGATTTGAACCAGGCCTTCAAGCGTGCCAGGCAAGTGATAAAACCACTGAGCCACTGCTCTAGCCACTCAGTGGATTTCTTACACAGAAATTTAAACTGAAGTTCAAATATCTTTTCCTTTAGGAATAAAGCTGAACATCTTTCATCTTTTTTTTTTTTAAAGAGAGAGGAACAGTGAGAGAGAGAAAGACAGAATTAATTTTATTTAGTTTGTCATGTGGCTTTCGTTGCTCAGCCACTTGGTTGTATATGTGGTGCTGGGGTTTGAACTTGTGTACTTGCACATGCCAGGCAAGCATGGCAACCACTGAGCAACCACACCAGCCCCAACATTTAATCTTTTATTATTTTTATTTGTTATAGAAGTATATTGAAACAAATAAATCCAGTCATGAATAGAGAAGCAGGAATGAAATATACTCGATTCACAGTATATCTTCTGTGATTGGTGTACAAGAACCACAAAGCTATAGTTCATTCCTAAACCAGTATATAGGCAAGAATTAGAAAATGGAAATGTTGACACTACAATTCCCAACACTGTTGAATTACTAGAAGCTGAGAGACTTTATTTAAAAAGACTATTAGAACACAGACAATACTTTGGTCTCAGACTTTGGAAAGAATTTCAAAATCAGAGCTTGGGAAGCTTGGTTTGTGGGTTGGACCTATAAAATAGTAAATCTTATAGAAAAAGAAAGTGGGGCCAGCAAGGGGGGGTGAGCACATAATATGATCCAAGTGGGTTGATAGGAAACATGTTCCTTGGAGGTCAGTTGGTTCTTGGGACAAGCTTGTATGGGGTTGGAAAATGGAGAAGTGTTGCTTATTTATAGCTTTTTCAAGGGGCTAGCCAAAGTTAGGAGGCTTGTGACAAGAAAAAGAAATAACAAAAATTTGGTTAAGACAAAGCAGAGAAGAAGAAACTGGTAACTAAAAATTAATGTAATCAAAAGTTAATTATTCTTGTTTAAAACACAAAATATTTAGATTTCAAGATGTTCACAAAATTTATTTAGTAGAAAATTTTATTTAAATTTACTTTATTTTTAACATATATTAATTGTACATGTTAATGAGTTTCTGTGTGATATTCCCACACCTACATAAAGCAGACCTTGATGAAATCCAGTGTCCCTGGATCTGTCTTCTTCTTCCCCCTCGACGCACAGTTTTCCCAAGCTTTAGTAATCAATATTTTACACAAAGGTCAAATATTTTTGATTTTACATATTATGGAAAGGATATGAAACTTGCCTTTCTCTGTCTGGCTAATTTGAATAACAGATTCTCTAGTTCCATCCATTTTGCTACAAATGGCAGATTTCATTTTTGTTTATGATAAAATAATATCCATTTGTGTGTATCCATTCATCTGTTGATGGGAACCTAAGCCATTTCACATCTTAGTTATGTGGACATTACAATACCAGTGTGATGGGTTTTAAGGAAGACAAATTAGCAAATCATAGGATTTATGCAGAATATTTATGGAAATTAAATTTTTGTACAACAGCTTTCTGGTCAGTTTTCTATTTCTCCAAAGTAATTATATGATTGAGAAAGAAGGAAGTACATGTTACCTGATTCAGTCTTTTCATAAACTTGTCAAAGTCAGTTTTCTTGCAAATACAATGACAATATTTGATTCTAAGAATTATTTTAATTTTTCATGTCCTTTAAAATAATTGTGTTGCTGGAGCAGTAGCTCAGTGGTTATGGCACTTGCCTAGCATGCATGAGTACGCGGGTTCAAACCCAGCACCACATACACAACTAAGTGTCACAGCAACAAAAGCCACATGAAAAACTAAGTAAAATTGATTCTCTCTGCCTCTCTCTCACAAAATGTCCCTCTCTCTTTAAAAAAAAAATATGGTCATCAAACCTATATTTGATGTATTGTCAAGTTCTCCTTGAAAATGTCTTGTTATGTAGGTAACTACTGAAGTGAAAACTGGAGATATTACAAAACTGAGTTTTCTTCCTTCTATATACTTGCACTTCCATAACTTTCATGAAAAAACTTATCCAATATACATTCCAGTGAAATAAGTATTGGAATTCTTCAATTTCTTTTGTTTTCTAGTTATTTATATTATTAAACTTATTCATAGAGCTTACTAGTGGATAAGATCTATAGGTTGTATGAGTTTTGTTAGAACATAAATTCTATAGAATTTTATATTAGCTTAATGCTTTCATTTTCATTATATTAGCTTAATGCTTCCCTATTTACAGTAGAATTTTTAAAATAAACTTTCAAATAAAACAGTTGAACCTAGAAAATTTAGTCCCTGTGATGTCTTTGGTTCTGGCAAAAATATGATAAAAATACAGAGATCTGCTTTAAAATTATGTCTGGCATCCTCAAAATATGTAAAAAGCTAAAAAGGAAATAAAAATTCTAATAAATGAAATATGCAATGAAATGAGTATATTGACTTGAAAATTCAAACAAGTCATGAAAATAGCTTTATTCATTCCTGAAGACTACCAGTCATGGGTGGTCTCTTCACAAATCTTTAAAAAAAAAGTACAGGGAAAGAAGTATATGGAATAATAAATATGATAGTTTGATATGGAGTATGGAGCAGAAATTACACTGTGTATTTTACACTATGTATTATTGAAGAGTAGCACAAAGTTATAACTGGAATTACTCAGTTAGAATGTAGAGGAAAGGAGGTAGAAGGTAGGCCATGCTTGTCTTCTAGGGAACCCTTGCACTTCTTGGCTCAAGCAACCCTTTCGTCTATTTCAAGAACCAGCAAGGCCAGCTTCAATCCTCCTCATGTTACAAAACACTTTCACCTACCTCCCTATTTACAGCAGGAGAAAGGGCTTCTGTAAATAGATGGAAACTCCTGGGTGACACCATCTCAAGTTCCATTTTTAACTGAAAAGCTATTTTTGCCATTGATGTTATATATCCACAGATCTCATGCATTAGTGTGTGAACCTCTTTGTTAAGGATGTTACCCTGACTCGCCCACTGTACTTCAAGGTCACTCTTTTGTCCTTCATAGGTCATAGATTTCTATGATATGAAATGGTACTGATGTTAATGCTTCAGTCCTAGGATTTTTTGGTGATAATAAATGTGTTATCTAAGGAAATTATTGTTAGCAGAGCAGTACAAAGAGAAATAATACTGTAAGTGTTTATTATTGCTTTGAATTTTGTAATTTTGTGAGAAAATTCATTTGATGGATAATGCGAAATCAATGTAATCTATTTTGTTGTGAAAATGCATTCTTATGATTAATTAAAACACAAGGGTAGAATGGATGGATAGATGGATGATAAATTAATTGATAGATATATAGATGAAGAAATACATACTCAAGTAACCAAAGACACCTAAACATAATTAAAAGTCATGTTCCAAGATTTTGCCATTCTCTGGGTTTTATACTCTTTTTCTGTTTTTATGCATAATTCTATTATTTTAGGTATGTTGCTTTCATAAATAAAAATAAACTGGAATGAATTATGTACCATATGCCTGAGGCACTCCCTCCCCATCTTTCTACTTACAAAGGATAAAATAATTGATCAAATCTACCCCCTTGTGAATTATGATTACTTTCCTGACATGGCCTCAGTTAACCACCATCATATGGTCTTAAGCAGTGAATCCTCAGAGGACATTATTCTTTAATTTTGCTTCAAAAGGATTTTTCTTTGGCAGTTTTCATTCAGCATAGTGATAGAGAACAGGTAGAGAGCTTTCAGTAGAATTATTTTTGTAAAATCAGTCTTCCATTTTCCTGCTTGTTCAATCTTTCTCTGGGCCTAAATCTAATTTTATTCCCTTTCTCAATTTACAAATCAGAAGATGAAATTTGTAAACTTTAGTAATTTTGGTTGTTTTGAACATACTAACTACTAAGCTGATTAAGGATGATCTTTCTTCTTTAGTCAACTCATGAAACATAATTTGCATATGTGATAGATGTTCAAAAGACTTCTTGTTACATATTGCCAGCAATAGTCTGTAGTAAGCGTCATTATTTGTGTTAATGGAATATGAATCAATTAAACAATAAGTGAAGCTTCTGTATGTTTGATTTGATAACCTAACTAGTACTGGTTCTTTTTCCTGAACTACAGTTAACAAAACAAAAGTTAATTATAATCTATTATTTATGTAAGTTTTCTTATTTTTTATTTTGTGTAAAACAAATGAACACCTGTTATTATACAGTTAGGTGAAAACACTGCACTAATTAAGGCATTGAATGCTTTATTTATCTTAGCAGGAGTCATACATGTTCCATGTGTATGAAAATGTGTTTCTGCTAGTGCCGGATGGTGGTATTAATGGAAATCCATTGCTCTTAAGCAATGATCAGTTTATCAGTTGTTGTCTGTTGTGTTCTGCTTTCCTGTTTATGCATCACATACATAATAACATCTTGCTATGAAAGTATCTTCAGAATAGTATGTTCTTTTTGTTTGTTTGTTTATAAAAACAGAGAGGGATAGAAAGAGAGAGAGAGGAAATAATCAACTTTATTTATTTTTTCATCTGGACTTTGTTTCTCTGACACTTAGTTGTGTACATGGTGATGGGGTTTGAACTCGCATACTCATGCATGCCAGAGAAGTGCTGTAACCTCTGAGCCACTGCTTCAGCCCCAGAAAGTATATTCTTAATGGCTTTTAGATTGCTGAATCTTTTCAGAAGATTTTTATCTTACTTTCTGTAGGTCTCTTGGAGGATCAATGTCTATGCAAGCTATATCCTTACAAAATGTGTATTTCTTAAGTAATTTACTTGAAAGCCAAAATTATTCCTTGATCCATGCACTTCAGAATGTAATTTTGTATTAGCAAACATTAAAACAAACTTATTCTCACTGACCACAAATATGTACAAATATAAAAATAATGAAAATATTAAAATATTTGATAATTACCAGAATGTAATAAAGAGACACAAACAAGTATAATATATTGGAAACAGGGTGCTGAATGGAGTTGTTCAAAGAAAGTTTGCCACCTTCAATTTGTAAGAAATAATATCTATGAAGAACATAAATCAATGCATATTAAAGTGAGGTATGCCTGTATCTGGAACTTAAACCATCTAATCTTATTCAAGCCACCATGGCTACAGCTCCCATTTTACACTATAAAGAGCAGAAGTTATTTTAAGAGGGTAAAGTAGCATCACAAATGCAACAAAACCTTATAAAAGAGCAGCCTTCAATAATATTCTTACTCATGATATTGTTATGCTACCCAATAAGATCTTCTCTTATCAATGATATTTTAATTTCATCCATAACAGGAAATTCATTAAATTCATCTAAAGAATGTGTATGATTTAAAAAACATCATCATTTTATTAGCCAAAATATTTTCTTAAAGAAAAAGTGATCTTGCTTAATTTTAAGTATCGCCAAGTTCAGTTACACTTCACACATTATATTTTTTAAAAAATCATAAATTATAAGATCTTGAAGTTTTTCTAGTAGAATGTAAAGAAATTTACAGAGCTATTGAAAAGTTGTGTAGCAAATGGCTACACTGTTGTGAAAAGAAAATGTACTCCCATGCTCTTGGATAGGCAGAATTAATATAATAAAAATGGTCATTCTACCAAAAGCTTTGTATAGATTTAATGCTATCCCTATAAAGATACCTATGTCGTTCTTTAAATACATAGAAAAAGCAATTCTCAAATTCATTTGGAACAACAAGAAACCAAGAATTGCCAAAGCGCTACTAAGCAAGAAAGATGAAACAGGCGGTTTTGCCATTCCAGATCTAAAACTATACTATAGAGCCATAGTAACAAAGACAGCATGGTACTGGTATCAAGACAGGGAAGAAGACCAATGGAATAGAATAGATGACCCCGAAACAAATCCTCAAATCTTTCAACATCTGATTTTTGACAAAGGGGGGCAAAATATTACATGGAGAGGTGACAGCCTCTTCAACAAATGGTGCTGGACAAACTGGTCATCCACCTGCAGAAAGTTGAAATTAGACCCATATCTTTCTCCTTGCACAAGAATCAAATCAAAATGGATCAAGGAGCTTGGTATTAAACCAGCTATTGCAACTGATAGAAGACAAAATTGGTCCAACACCTCAACATTTGGGAGTAGGCAAAGACTTTCTCAACAGCTCACCTAAAGTGAAGGATGTAAAGCCAAAAATCAGTGAATGGGATGCCATAAAGCTAAAAAGCTTTTGTACTGCCAAGGAAACAATCAAAAGAGTCAAGATATTTCCTACAGAAATGGAGAGAATCATGGACTATGATTCCTCAGACAAGGGTCTCATATCCAGAATCTATAAAATCCTCAAAAATGTCAACTACAAAAACACCAACAGCCCAATTGATAAATGGGCCAAAGAGCTAAATAGAGACTTCTCACCAGAGGACATTGATCAAGCCAATGAATACATGAGAAAGTGCTCTAAA
>PVKS010016644.1:0-21852 GCA_004027875.1 Aplodontia rufa
CATGACAGGGTCGTGACAATCAGTGGATATGCTCTCTGCCTGCCAGAAAGAAAATGAACCCAATTTGCAATGATTTTCATATGCAATGTCCAGAATTCAAAATAAATCAGAAACCATAATTAAATCCAAATGACTAAAAACTAACAGAAAAATAGAAATAAGAAATTTCACAAGTAATGTAGAGATTGAGCGATCAGAGATTTTAATACAGCTATGGGAAATGTGTTCTAGTTAAGCGGTTTTAGCATAAGACTAGGTGCAATATAAAAATGGACTTGTGAACCAAAGACAGGTAAGAGGAAATAAACAGACTGAAGCCCAGAGAGGAGCAAAGAAGGAAAACACAAAAGGGCTAATGTATGGGTGATCAGATTCCCAGAAGAAGAGGAGGAAAGAAAAGAATCGGGACAGAAGCCATATGCTTTTTAAATAATATTGATTAAAAAATATTGCCTACAAAATTAATGAAAATCAATATAACATGCATTCAAGAATCTAAGGGTAAATCCAGATAAGATATAATGCTATACAACATAATCCTTTTTTAGAGATATGGGGGGAAGGGGAAGGGAGGGATAAGGGTGGGTAATTGGGGGGCACTCCTGGGGGTAATTGTAATATCCATAATCTATACACATTTTATATTATTTTGTTAAAAACCTGTATGGTTGTTCCAAAATAAAAAATTTTTTTAAAAAAAGAATCTAAGGGTATTCCATTAATTAAATATTAAAACAGCCACACTGAGCTGCTTCATAGTTAAATGGTTCAAAGTGGAAAGAAGAATGTAAGGATACTTTCATTATCTTCAAAGCAGCAACATTACGACGGATGACTGACTTTTTAACAAAATTCTGATCAGAAGACTGGGCAGAGAACAATGGAATATCATCGTTATAGTGTTGAATGAAAAAAAATTCAACAAAACACTTTCAAATATTCTCATTTTAAAAAGTACTAAAAAGAATTTGGGGAAATAAAAAAAGATGAATTCAGAAGAAAGTATATAAATGCAGAAAGGATTTTAAAAGCACCTTCTACAAAGGCAAGTAAAATTAAGATTTTAAGATGGGTTTAAAATATAGGTAGGGGGCTGGAGCGGTCACTTGGTGGTTGCGGCATTTGCCTGGCATGCGCAAGTACACGGGTTCAAACCCCAGCACCACGTACACAACTAAGTGTCAGAACAACGAAAGCCATGTGAAAAACTCAATAAAAATTGATTCTCTCTCTCTCTCTCACTGTCTTCTCTTTAAAATAAAATAAAATAAAATAAAATAAAATAAAATAAAATAAAATAAAATAAAATACAGGTGAGCTCTAAGACAATAATAGTGCATATACATGTACACAACTATATGATATTCTTCTTCCTCAGCCAACTTTCTTGTTGCATGTCGGTCAGTGACCACATCAATCCCCTGTAATGAATGTATACAACACGCAGGATAAAATGAAGGACTCAGACACCAGCAGGTTTTGAGAAGCGAAGGCCTCTGAAGTATCAGGGCGTGGGTGCCCAGCCAGGTAGCTACCAAGAGGAAGGAGATCTGGAATGGATGTCACAACACGGTTTCTCATTCTCATTCCACCCCTGGCTAGCTCACAAGGTGCTTCCCCAATTCTCAGGGTCTCAGTTTCAAATAGATCTTCAAAACCAAGACCCTTTGCATTAAGTCTGCACCACATACCTGTTGAGGAACCCAGGGACTGAGTCATTTCCTGTGCGTCTCCTCTGGGGATCCGTAGTGGTTCTCTTTTTGCCTTTGTTCATGAATTGAACTGATTTGATCTGTAAGTAATTTTACATTCCCCAAAGGCTAGAATTGTGTGGTTTGAATCTTATTTATTGGATTCCTATCTTGTCTTATAAAGTTACACATTCTAGATTATTTTTATAGGTCCGAAGTTGTAAATCAGCAGCAGAAGTACGTAGAAGGAATCCAGCCAATAGACATTTGTGTGTGTGTGTGCTGTCTGAGCAATTCTATTTCTTTAAAAATGTGTTGGCAACATTATGTCATGTCACATGAAAATGTAGATTTATAGTCTCTCTGGAAAAAAGAAAACCCAGGAGATTTGACCACCCTTGGTCTTTCTTCATCATTCCTACAGACACTCGTGCCAAGAAGAGAGGCAGTGCTTATGTTCAGGGCTTGTGTTTACCTGCTTACCTCAATCCCCACCATTCCCTATTCTATCCTCATTGGCTTTATTGACTTTCTGTGTTAATCAGCTTTCCATCACTGTGACAAACTACCACAGATAATGAACTTAAAAAGAAGAAAGGTCTATTTTAGTTCATGGTTCTGGAGATTTCAGACTGTGTTGCTTTTGGGTCTCTGGCAAAGCTGCACATCATGGTAAGACCTTGTGGCAGAGGAACCTGCTCATCTCATGGAGGTAAAGAGAGAGAGGAAGAGGCCAGGATCGATATCCCTTCTAGTGCATACCCCCAATGACCTCCTTTCTCTCAGTAGGCCCTGCCTCTTAAACGTTCCACTTTTCAATATTGCCACAGTCTAGGGGGCCAATCCTTCAACAGTTGGTCTTTGGGGAACATTTATCCAAACTCTAGCATGATGCCACCTATCTGGTGTGTAGGGGTTGCAATTTAGCCCCCTCACAGGGTCCAGTATCTGTGAAGACTCCTTCGTTGCTGCCTCCAGTAGCTGGCTTTGGATCAGACTCAGTCTCGTAAGCATTAGACTTTCTTCCGGTGTCTTGTCTGTGACCTCAGAACACGTCTCAGCTCTCCGGCCTCAAGGAGGGTGACCTCTCTTCAGACATTACTGGTTCCAAGAAAACAAACAAAAGCTTGGTGGCTGGACCTCCTAAAGGAATGTGTTCATTTTTTCATCTTCCTGGAAATCCTCCGCATTCTTCAGCCCTCCAAGTCATCTGAACACTCAAGCCAAATGATCCTTCAGCTATTTTTCTAACCACAATCATCCAAAACCAATCCTGTTTTCTTTCCAAATGTTCAGTTGGAGTCACTTAGGTTTTGGGAGAGGGCAGCAAAGCATTTTGAGGTCAGGGTTATTTTATTTGGTTGTGGTCTGAGAGCCATCCGGTCAGATAAGAGCTCGGTCCATGCTCAAATTGTCACAGCTGTAAAGTCACCTGCCAGAGACAGCTCGTCACTCATCTCATCCCAAGGGCTGTCAGGGTCTGCGGGAACAGAGAGAGAATCCCAGAATGCTCCACCTCCTGACTGGTTGTTCAGTGAAGTTGGCTCTTTGCTTCTCCTCCAGTGTCCAGTGTGAATCCCTCCCAATGTTCTCAATGTGACCTGTGCCCCAAAGTCATCACTATCTGAGAGACATCGTATGGGCAGACCCCTTGAGTCAGCTCCTCAAATAAGGACCATAAGTGGGCACTTGTCTCCATTTGGGATTTGACAAGAAATGCATCAAGTTTCCAAGTCCAGATGATCCTGGCAAACTCGGTCATGGCATCGGAAGTGCTAGGAACAGGAGAACCATGAGCAGAGGAACCATCTGGTGTGTGCCTCATGCTGGGGGCAGCCCAGCGTCCACTTAGTAAAGCTGACTGAGTTACCTGCAGGCCTCCTGCACCTTCAGAGTTCTTCAGCTACAGCTCTCCCTCACCCTTCTAAGAGAGCAACACCAGGACAGGTGAGGCTTTTTCCTCCACCTCTATTTTTTCTTATAAACACAACTTTTTTTTTTCATCCCAGAAGGAAATAAAAACAACCAATGCTCCACTTCCACGGGGGACAGTGCAGAGGTGTAAAATATTTCCCAGGGCAAAAGCCGGATCCCCAGGGTCTCTTTTTCTTCATGATGCTGTCCCTAGCCCCCTGATGTCTGTGCACCCGAAGAGAGGGGATTCTTCTGCTTTTCCATTACTAAAGCAACTGCTGGTCTCCTTTCCAGTACATCACTTGGAACGATTCGCCTTCAGTATCAGTCCTTGAAGAGGAGTGTCTCAAAATAGGCTTTTGGGACTCTGAGCACAGATGCCCTCAAAGCCTGGTGACCTAAGCAACTAGGAGAGCTCATAAAAATAGCCAGTGTAAGCGGTCACACGTGCCTCTGACGCACGCTCACCACCTCCTCTCGGCTGTCAGCACCTCTTCCTCTGATGGCCTTCCTGTTCCCTACTATCTGCTTCTTTTCTTTCTTTCTTTTTTTTTTTTATTTAAGAGAGAGGGTCGGTGAGAGAGAAGAGAGAATCGATTTTATTTAGTTTTTCATGTGGCTTCCATTGCTCCGGCACTTTGTTGTGTACGTGGTGCTGGGGTTTGAACCCACGTCCTCATGCATGCCAGGCAAGTGCCGTAACTGCTGAGCCACCGCTCCAGCCCATCTGCCTCCTTCTTGAAGTCCTTTTTCTCTCCTTCTCACAGCAGAACCACTGAAGGAGTCCAGGCCAAGGGACAATGAAATCTGGCCATCAGGTTCCCAGTGCCTGAGCTTTTAGGAGACCCTAGCACATTAGATATCTGTTTCTTATAAAAATTGTATATATATATATATATATATGGATCTGCATGGACAGTCAGCCCCGAGATTAAGATAGCATCACTTGGAACTGCCTAGGAAGTGGGGAGACTTTAAACTTGATCAAAATGGGAGGCAGCAGGTGTTGCTAAAGTTGTTTGTTTTTCTGGGCATTTAATAGGAATCACTCCATCCTCATTTCTGAGCAAGTCTAAAAGAAGCTCTCATTTCTCCAGCATTTCCATCTCACCAGGGTTGCCATGTCCTGGGCAGGTGACTTGTGCAATGCACAAGCCCAGTGGGCACCACCCTGGTAGAGTACAAAACGTGGCTCAGTGGGACATCCTCCCACCCATGATTCCGTGCTCTCTTCTCCCTCTTTCTGTAATACAGATCCCCACAAGGAATCTTAATAGGGAGGAATGGTGAAGACGTCAAGCAATGGGTTGTTTGAATTAAAAGAAGCTTCCTGGCTCCTGCCTTCTGCCCTATCCCAACCTGTCACTCATGTCACCTCTCTGCTACCTCCTTAAGTATTTCTTTTTAATTAAGAAATTCCAAAAACTCAATAACAGGGGCTGGAGCTGTGCCTCGGCAGTTATGGTGCTAGCCCAATATGCGCAAGTACATGGGTTCAAACCCCAGCACCATGTACACAACTAAGTGTTGGAGCAACAAAAGTCACATGAACAACTCAATAAAAATCAATTCTCTCTGTCTCTCTTTCTCTCTCTCTCTTTCTCTCACTGTCCCTCTTTCTAAAAAAAAAAAAAAAAGAATTCAATAACAAAACCACAAACAATCCAATCAATAAATGGTCCAGAGAGCTAAACAGAAACTTCTCAACAGAGGACATGGAGCAAGCCAATGAATACATGAGAAAGTGTTCTAAATCACTGGCAATAAGAGAAATGCGAATCAAAACTACCTTCAGATTCCACCTCACTCCAGTCAGACTGGCAAAGATGAAGAATACAAACAATAACAAATGCTGGAGGGGTTGTGGGGAGATAGGAACACTAGTACACTGTTGGTGGAATTGCAGACTGGTACAGCCGCTCTGGAAAGCAGTGTGGAGAATCCTCAAAAAATTAGGGTTGGATCCACCATAGGACCCAGTTATCCCTCTTCTGGGTGTTTTCCCAGAGGAGTTAGAATCAGCACATTACAGCGACACAGCAAAATCCATATTCATAGCAGCTCAATTTACAATAGCTAAATTGTGGAACCAACCCAGATGCCCCTCACTGGATGAATGGATCCAAAGCTCTGGTATATACACAATGGAGTTCGACTCAGCTATCAGAAACAATGATATTGCATCCATTGAAGGTAAATGGATGACATTGGAAGAAATCACGCTGAGCGAAGTTAGTTAAACATAGAGAGTCAAGGGCTGAATGGTTTCCCTCATTTGTGGAGGCTGGACCTAAACCCAGGCTTGGGAATAAGATAGACAAACTCATGTATTAGATCCATAGAACAAAAATGCAAAATGTTGTTACTTATGAGGTACAGTTGCAAGATACTTCATAAGACATTTGAACAAGCTATGCTGCACACCTGTACAAAAACATAAATGTTTAATCCCAGTGTCAAATATTTTGAAGACTAACAATGGATGATAGGAAGGGAGGAGAAGGGGAAATGTTGGAACTGAGATAAAGCAAGGTACATTCCAAGCAGTTATAAATGTCACTATATATACTATAGCCATATATGTAAAAAATGTTCTTCATAGGTATAAGAATTATGTCACTGTATTTGGGTTTTTTTTAGGAACAATGTAGGACCCAGAAGAAAGGAAAAGGATCAGGGGATGGGAGGAGGGAGGTAGAGCGATGGGGGGGGTATTGAATAAATTGTATTGCTGAACTGTGTGCATTTAGGAATATGTGACAACTAATCCCAGCATTATGTAAAATTACAATGCACTAATAAAAACATATATATGAAATTCCTAAAATCCCTTAGATCTCAGAGGTAATGAGTCTGTTCTGGGAAGCTGGAGATCTCACTGAGGGCTGTTGGTTAGGTGAGCTCCCACCGGCAACCACACTTTCTTCCTGGGTTCATCCCCTTCTATCCATCTAATTGAGAAAGATAAGATATGAAGGCCACCAGCTTTCAAGGGAGACTGCCTGCGACCCCACAGTACCAGAGCTGAAATCAGCATTCATCAAAGGTTCCTCGAGTTGGCAGGATCTAAGAGGTCATAGATGCCAAGCCTTCATCCAGGAGGAGACATCCAATTCCTCTAAGTGACTAACCACGTAGCATCCCACACGTGCTGTTACCGTCAGTGATAGTAACACAGAGGGAAAATCGCAATAGATGGTGCAGATGGGTACCACGCCAGGGGAGCCCACCAACGAGGTCCCCAACTCAGCCTCGGTCTTCAGGTGCCTCAGGTTGGTTTTGAATTTGCATGTGTGCATGTGTGTGCATGTGTGTGTGTGTGTGTGTGTGTTTTGAAAACACTCATTTCTGGTTATGCTTTGCCTATATAAGAGCTCTATAATTTATATATATATATATATAAAGATTGAGTTACACCTTCATCTTTTTGGCCCCAGGTACACATTCTTATCAAGGAAATAAGCACATAGATTTTTATTTTAAATGATAAGAGTTTCCTCATCCAATGCTTCTTTGGAAAGCGTTGCTCCCCAAACTGAGCACAGCGTTCCCATGGTGTGGGTGCTGTGCAGTTATTAATTCCCATTCTGGATGCATGGGACATCATGCAAATCTTTGCTCTGCATGACCCGGGTGTTCCAATACTGTGATCAAGGACTAAGTTCTTGCATTTTATACGTTGCCATCTGACCATCAAAACCCAACCTCCTCCTGCCCAAATCTCTTCGGGATTAACACCTGCCACCTCAGGAATTCGACTTACTTGTTATACCACCGCAGCTTAAAATGATCCAGTTACCTCCGCTCTGCTTGGCATTTTGTGTGGCATTATGGTGGCCTGCAGTCCACTCTTCTGATGTCACTGCTTCCCCAGGAAGGAGCTAGGAAGTGCTGTAGGGCTTAGAACTTGGACCCCACTGTTCGGTAGATAACGGTGACTTTGACTGTCGTGGTGGGGACTTTGCATGTGTGCCCCAGGCCTCACTGGAAGTGACATACCCAGAGTGTATCATGGCCCTGGTGGAACTGTGCAAAGGCTGTTGGAAAGAAGAATTAAGTTTGTCTTGATGTGATTTTTTTTTTCATATATCTCTGGGGCTGGAGTGGTGGCTCAGTGGTTACAGCACTTACCTCTCATGTGCAGGGACGCAGGGACACAGGTTCGAATTCCAGCACCACGTGCACAACGAAGTGTCAGAGCAATGAAAGCCACATGAGAAACTAAATAAAATTGATTCTCTCTTTCTTTCTCTCTCTCATTCATTATCCCTCTTTCTCTTTAAAAAAAAAATCTCTGAGACCTTTCCAACTTTTAATTTATATCAATGTAATTTGCTAATTAGTTTCTTTGTAAAATTATAACAATTTTTCTTTTTCATATCTTAGAAATCACATAATTTTCATGGCTTATGATGAAAAACTATGATCTCATGCTTCCCTCTCCTGGAACGCGCTTCCCAGGGACAAAAACTTCTTCACTCTTTTACCCGGTTCCTCCAGAGCTTGGCTCCACTTGGTCGTCTGACTCATTTAGGCTGCTGTTTCTTCATTTTAAAAAAATTTCAAATATTTCTTGATTGTTCACTTGGCTCTGGTCTGACCTGTCTTAACTTATTCCTGGGGAAGGTGTAGCGTCTCTTAATTCCAAACTCACAATGTCCCTCACAATGACTGTATTTCCTTACGTTTGCTATTCTCAGATTTACCAATTATCTCAATCCTCCCAGCACTTATTTGCTGTTTTTCTATTGTGTGTCATTAATTTAGCCTCTAATTCTTCTCTGGGAAGGTACAACTCATTACAACTTGGTAATCTATGAGTTGAATTCTTACCTGTTCTTTTAATTTTCTTTAAACCTCCCTCCTGTAGCCTCTGTTGCAGCAGAAAGGTTTCCTTTCTTCTTCTTCCTCCCCCCTCTTCTTCTTCTCCTCCTTTTCCTCCTTCTCCTCCTCCTCCTCTTCCTCCTTCTCCTTCTCCTTCTCCTTCTTCTTCTTCTCTTCCTTCTCCTCTTCCTCCTCCTCCTTCTCCTTCTTCTTCTCTTCCTTCTCCTCCTCCTCCTCCTCCTTCTTCTCCTTCTCCTCCTTCTTCTCCTCCTCCTTCTTCTCCTTCTCCTCCTTCTTCTCCTCCTCCTTCTTCTCCTTCTCCTCCTTCTTCTCCTCCTCCTCCTTCTTCTCCTTCTCCTCCTCCTCCTCCTTCTCTTCCTTCTTCTCCTCCTCTTCCTCCTCCTCTTCTTTTAGAGAGAGAGGGACAGCTGGAGAAAGAAACAATTTTATTTAGTTTTCCATGTGGCTTTCATGGCTCCGAGACTTCGTGGTGTGCATGGTGCTGGGGTTCGAACCCGTGTCCTTCCGCATGCCAGGCAATGCCGTAACCGCTCTGCCATTCCAGCCCCCTCACATAGCTTCTTGGGAAAACATACCTCGGCAATAAAACCTTTAAGACCTGGACTATCCAAGTACGCTGACCCTCTGTAATACTGGATCCCATGCCTATGAATTCAACCAACTGTGATGGAAAATATTTTTTTTAATGACATCTGTCTTGATTATGTGCACACTTTCCCCCTTGTCATTATCCCCTAGAAATATAGTTGAACAACTATTTACATAGCATCTGCATTGTATGGGTATTGAGAAGCGATCCAGGGATGAGTTAAAGTATAGGGGAAGATGTGCGTAGGTTGTCGTGTTTATAAGGGACTTGAACAGCCACAGGGGTCCTGGCAGCAGTCCACCGTGGACTATGAGGGACTGCTGAGCCCTCAGTGAACTGCCATTTGACTGGACATGGAATGCTAAGATGAAATGTTTTCCCTTGGAGATTGTATTTCTTCCACTATCTTTTTTTTTTTTAAGAGAAGGGGACAATGAGAGAGACAGAGAGAAACAGAGAATCACTTTTATTTGTTTTCATATGACCTTCATTGCTCAGACACTTTGTGGTGTACGTGGTGCTGGGGTTTGAACCCGGGTCCTCCTGCATTTCAGGCAAGCACTGAAAACACTAAGCCACTGCTCCAGCCCCTCTCCTGCTGTCTTCTAAGGCTGGAGCTGTGGCCCAGTGGTTGGAGTGCTTGTCTGGCATGCAAAAGGACCCAGGTTCAAACCCCAGCACCACATACACAACTAAGTGTCAGAGAAACAAAGGCCAGATGAAAAAAAATAAATAAAATACATTTATTCTCTCCCTCTTTCTCTCCCTCTCTTTTCTCTCTCTCTTTCTTTTAAAAGAGAGAAGGACAGTGAGAGGGAGAAAGAATGAATTTTTATTGAGTTTTTCACATGGCTTTTGTTGCTCTGGCACTTAGTTGTGTACGTGGGTGCTGGGGTTTGAACTCGAGCACTTACACCTGCCGGTCAAGAGCTCTAACTGCTGAGCCACAGCTCCAGCCTCTCCTCTCTTTTTAAAAAAGAAAAAAAATGGTATAGAATTAGTTCTGGAAATGAGGAGAGGGAAACACTTGACCGGCTGGGAAGACTTATGCCCAGGAAGGACAGGGTAATAGGGTGCTCACTGCATGCCCAGCACCCCATGAAAAAACACTCTTTTCATAGATTGTCTTATTTTACCTTTTTAATTTTATGATATAATTTTCTTGTTTTGCATATGAGAAAACTAAGTTTCAGGAAGGTGAAGCAAAATGTTGAACTCTGCAGAAGCATTCGTAAGCGATGGGACTGGAATTCAAACCAAATCTTACCGACTCTCAAACCCATGTCCTCAAACAATGCTTCATCTTCAGCCTGGCTTCTAAAGCATCGCCTAAGGAGGAGAAAATGCCCTTCTACGCTGGTGACTTCAGAAAGAAGAGCTAGGAATAGAGCTAGGGCTTTAAGTATAATTGCTTGCTCAAAAAAGTGAGTTTTCTTGCTTGTAGAATCTGCTGAAACGCCACACCCTTCCTATTTTAAGAGTAACTGTAATGATGCTGACCTCTCCCCTAAGGGAGACTGTGGCTTTTTATTGCCTCCTATCTGAGCTGCTGCTTCACAAATCCACACTCTTTGGGCTCTCAGCAGGCAACTGGCTCCTGGGAGTTCTCATCCCGATTCTTTGATGATGGTCCTTCAGAGGTGATGAGCTGCTTGTGACGGCCCCTTCAGAGTGAGGTCCCTGGAGGGCATTTGGCACCAGGGCGAGTCTGCAGAGATGAGGAACTTTTCAAGGATGGGCAGTATATACATGCAAACCTTCTTAGGCACTTTTGTGGTTATTTGTTTGGCAGGAAAATAAGGGCAAACCTGCTCAGTACTTTAATTGCTTTCTGTTTCCGAATTACTAAGCTCCTTCATTTTTGCTAGTACTATTTCACAAACTCAGGCTTGAAAATTAATCAGACACTCAACTGAGACCAGAATTTCCCAATTAAAAATGGCAGGTGATTTAATTCACTAGGACAAAACAATATTTTTTCCTACTCCTTTTTTTGCTTCAATACATGTGAGACACCCCCCCCCCCATTTCTTGTACTAGAAAAATATAAATACACAACTGCATCCTTATTTGGAAGTTTTAGAATTCCAGGACAGGATCATCTTTGTGGTCCTCTTGTGTCCTGCCAACATCTTGCAGAAGTCAGCTGAGTTCATTCATTCCCCTCTAGGGGCAGAAAGATCTTGAAAGCATCAGGGATTTGCGTGACTGGATTCCCCAGGAGAGCAGAGATAGAATAGTTGACTCTCAGGGACTCATTAGAATGAGTCTTAGTCTGAGCAGCTAAGTTCACACTTCCAAGGAAGTTTGTGTGTGTGTGTGTGTGTGTGTGTGTGGTAGATCTGCGTCTCTCCTGCTCTGCGTGTGCTGGGAAGAATGCTCATCCTGGCGTGGAAGGGAAAAACCAACGTGTCCTGACTTTGGGCAGAGCAGGCCCCCGAGGGGAGGTGATGGTCCCCACCATTTGTTATTATAAATAGTCAGCTCCCTTCTCCAAATAGAGGCATGCGCAGCTATCTCGAGTTGCGAGTTAACAGAAGTTCTCAGGAAAGCAAAGTTTCCAGTCGCCTTTTTGATAAACACATTCTTGGAAAGGGCAGACTGCCACCTAATGAGGGACCCTGGGGAAGATATTTTGAGCAAGTCTAAGGCCGTCTGTCTGCACGCTGTGTGCTCAGTTTCAAGTACTCTCTAGTTTAATGACGGGCAGTTTTAATCAATATCTGCCAATCATCTTCTTTGGAGTCAGGTTGGGGAGCTAGATCCCAGGGTTCTTTGCAGGCATGAAATTAATTCCCTGTGAACCTCTTGGCTACAGGGATGTGAGGAGAAGGTGAAGGTGGTCTCTTTCTGAACCCAAAGTCCTGTATTAGTGTTCTGTCTCCATTCACTTACTTTTGTCTGACTTATCTTATCATTGACACCCAGCACACAGTCAGACCTTTCACTGGAGTGAGAAAATCTTGATATACAGTTTATATATTGAGAAAGCTTCACAGCTCCAGTAGCGTTTTTCACACACACACACACACACACACACACACACACACACACACAACTCTCAAAGGCCCTGTTTATCTGCATGTCTGCTGCTTGGAGACAGCATCTTCCTTCATCCTTCCATCCTTGAAGCCTCGAAAGACACTGGATCCATAGAGACCTTTTCCTAGTTGGTCTCAGAACCAGGCTTTAATTTCAGTAGGCTAAGCAGAGGAATCTCCTGGAACTTGGTCGCATCTTTTTTCCTCCGATGCTTCCTGGAATTAGTCCTGTAGCATATTCATCAACTTCTCTTGCCACCCTTATGCTACCCAATCCCCTGCCCAGCCCAAGAGCTGTTGGCCAGGAGTGACCATTAAAATATACCTCAACCCTGGAGTCCCTGCCTTCCAACTCCACCTCCTTCTTTTTCCCTCTCCCTCTTACCCAGTCAGGTCCCTTTCAATGCCATTCATCCAAACACATCATCTCCATAGCTGAAGGGCCACATGGTAGAATATTGGAAGCATCGGGTGGTCCAATGTAATCATTTTGCCAACTGGTTACACTATCTCTGGATTTTCCTTCCAATGTCCCATTTTCTATATCACACACACGCACACATCACCTCCACCCAAGCTTTCTTCCTGAGGAATAATGTCTCTAAGGATTTATCTCAATTAAACACCAACTTTTTTTTTGAAACTCAGTATCTTAGTTATGGTTCCCTCCTGCACACCCCTTCCCAGCCAAGTGACAACCATCCTCAAACACCCAAAGGGTGCTTTCATGACCCCTTGTGAGATCACAGTTCAAATGATCCTGTTCCTCCATTTAGATGTCTAGATACATAAACAAAAGCCTGATGCGTTGGTAATCACTTGAAGCAAAATCAGCAATGAGATGGTGAAACCAATGAAAAAAATTCGATGTCAACTCATATCAAGAATGTTTAATAGAAAAGATTTTTTTTTCCAAAGAAAATCATTTTGCATACAGAGAAGGGAAACAAGTACCACGTGAAGAACTAGAAAAGAACTGAGGATCAAAAGGGCATCTCAAGGGCAGTGTCCTTCACCATTGTCCCCAAGATGGAACATGTGGATACTCATGCCAACGTCACCCAGGCCGACAGAACAGCTCTGAGAATAGCTGCTGGCTCCCGTCCTGGCAGGCACTTTTCTTGTCAACTCTCTACTCATGAGAGTTTGGAACTGGAAACAGAAGAGGAAACATGGTATCAGGGAACGCAGTGGAAGATCTTTCTGAATTAATTGTCCAAAGAACACTGTTTGGAGGACAGAGGAGGCCAGGGTGCCCAGCACTGCCACCGCTAACTGGGAGGCCTGAGCACATCCAGTCACCTCAGGTTTCCTCATCTGACACTTGGGCAGATCACAAGTTGTGAGAGTGCTGGCGTGGTACTGAGATGAGACCATCTGGGAAGCGCTCAGTCCGGCATGTGACACTTCAGTCCCTAAGGATTTGCTGAGCCAAAATTCAATCAGAATAACGTTTGTATCTAACTCCTTCAAGCAGCAGAAACATTGGAAATTTCTGTGTCCACTTGGCTTGGAAATAAATGACATCTTCCTGGTATAAGAGGTCCTATGGTCTAGTGCGTGAAACCCACTGCAAGATGGCACCTGTATCTACCCATGGCTTGGGGAATTAGGGAGGACTGTGCAGAATCTGAGCACTCAGAACAAAAAATTAAAAGATAAGAATGGGAAGTAGCTTTGAGAAAGCCAGACAGAACGAAAACCACCAACTATCTTATCATAGAAACCATAAAAGACAGAAGTCACGCCACCATGTTGGTTCTCACGCTCACCAGTTACTGAACACCTAGAAAAGCATGATTCTGACTTGGAATATGCCATCGCACCGCAGCTCAGCGCAGTACTGAAAGCTGTTGCAATGCATCTTCCACATCTGAGTCAAATAACTGGAAAGTACTTGACCAGTGTCCGTGTGCTCATCTGAGTGACACCCACAGACAGCCCGTGTTGGTAAGCCAAGGCAATAAAAGAATTAGCCAATGGGCACAGAGGCAAAGTCTGCGAAAAGCAGATTCCTGCCCTCTCCTTTGAACTTTTTTTCTTCCTGCAGATTCCTGCCCTCTCCTTTGAACTTTTTTTCTTCCTGTCGGCATCCTCTCCTCGCACAGTGTGCTAATTTAGTTTATTGCTTCATGTTCTTGGCTGATGTTACGCAAGTCACCGTGATCCTGTTAATGAGACTCTCGGTGATCTTGGTTCATATTTTTACAGCCTATTCAGAACCTCTGAAGTGACAGTGCTGCAGCTGGGATCCCCAGGCACCTATTGACCTCAGCGAGAGTCAGGCAAGCTGAGGTTCTGAAGCCCCGGCCAGGAGGTGCAGGATAATGGACCACATCCCTTGTGCGTTAGAAGCTGGAAAGAAGGTACCAGAACTCTCAGGCATCAGGTTTACTTTTGGCAGCAAAAAATAACGCAGTGATCTTCCTATGACTCCAATTTCATTTTTCTTTCTCTTTTAAAAGAGCGAGAGAAAGAGAGAATTAATTTTATTCAGTTTTTCATGTGGTTTTCGTTGCTCCAAGACCTCATTGTGTACATGGTGCTGGGGTTTGAACTCGAGTACTTGCGCTTGCCAGGAAAGTGCAGTAACCGATGAGCCACCGCTCCAGCCCTCCAATTTCTTTTTATTTGAGACCACCCATCTGTCTGGTTGTACCACATTATAAATTGATATAGTAGAAGCTGAATTAAAACACGGGCTTATCATCACTAGACCTGACTTCTCATCTCAGCCTCATTGCCCGTTAGCTGTGAGTGTTTGGACAAATTACCTTACCTGTGTGAGCCTCAATTTTATTAATTGGTTAATGGGGAGAGTTATGTTTAACTCCTGCATTTGTTAGGTGATTAATGGTATAATTCATGTAAAGCACTCATGAGAGATTTTTCTGGCACAGGTAGGAGTTATTTTTAATAAATTCGATGCATGCCAGGCAAGCACCGAAATCCCCAAGCCACCACTCCAGCCTCTCTACCTACCTTTTTAACCCTGGATTTGCACACAGACTTTAGAGATAAATGGATTATTTAATAGCTATTGGATGAACACCTACCTTATATCCAGGCCTGTGCTGGACATCTTGGAGAATCAAACAAACTAAACACATATCCTTTACCTTAAGCAGTGAGTTAGCTTGACAGAGAAACTAGAGGTGGAGGCCAAGAAATAATTTATAGAATCTAAAGAGTTGGAGAAGGACAGTAGAGGTTGTCTATTAAACCTTGCAGCCAAAGAAGAAATGATGTATTCCAGCAGATGAAGGAATGGCATCCCAGCAACCCGAGGTGTGCCCATAATAGCTCATAATTACAATGGCTCAATGCTTATCCTGCGTCAGGTATGGCTCTTAGTGTAGTATGTTAATTGATTGATTTTTGATTGACAAACCATAATTGCTTACATCTTGGAGGTACAATGTGATGTTTTGATGTACACACACAATGTGGCATGATTAAATCAGGCAAATCAGCAGATTTATCATCTCAATTACTGATGATGTTTTACAGTGAGATTTTTTTAGAGAGAGAAACAGAGGCAGAGAGAATCAATTTTTTTATTGAGTTTTTCACATGGCTTTCGTTGCTCCGACACTTAGTTGTGTACGTGGGTTGCTGGGGTTTGAACCCGTGTACTTGGGCATGCTGAGCAAGCGCCATAACAGCTGAGCCACCGCTCCAGCCCCTACAGTGAGATATTTGAAACGACCTTTCTTATTTAAAAATAGTGATTACTAATAACTTACTGCATATTTTAAAATGATCACCTTGCTGTGCAAGGGACCTCCTGGCCTATTCCTGCCTTCTATCCGAAACCTTGACCCTTTGATGAGCAACTCCCCATTCTTTCCCTTCCCCAGTGCCCTACTCTCAACTTCTTTGAGTTCAGTTTTATTAGATTCCACAAATAAGGGACACACATCGCTTGGAAGAAAGGTGTCCTCCAAAAGTTCAATATGTGTGATTTCAAAAATGCTGAGGCTGGGAGCCTCAACCCAATCGGTGGTTAATCCCTGGCAACTGAAAGCAGGTAGGGTGTGGCTGGAGGATTTGGTCATTGGGGGGGCATGCCTTTGGGGTACATGCTTTGTATCTGAGTGGAGTTTCTCTCTCTACTTCCTGGTGCCACGGTTGACCCGCCGCCCCCTGCCACTCTCTTCCACCATGATGTTCAGCCTCCCCTCCAGTCCCCAGGAATGGAGCCAGCCGTCTATGGACCAAGACCTCTGAAACTGTGAGTCCCCAAATACTTTTCCTCCTAAAATTTTCTTGCTGGGTCTTTCAGTCACAGCAATGGTAAAGTTGACTAAAATACACATATTATTTACTTCCTCTTCCTGAAAATTCTATGGGACAGATACGATCACCATTTTTCCCAAAGGGAAACCAAAGCCCAGAGCAGTTAAAGAGGTGTCTAGAGTACGCATCTTTAAAACAGAACAGCATCAAGCAGCATTTCATGCCACCCCCAACAGTCTTTTGTGGTCACTTGGTATCACACTTAGGTTATCCACTCTTAGGGGCTCATGTGGATTTCGAATCATCCTTGCTTACTTCGTATTACTAAGTATGGTCTAACCAGAGGTTCTCCCTTGCAGACCTATTGGATTCCTCAAAGGCCTCCTTCTTCCTCTTAGCTGTGGGTCTCAATGTGAACGATGCCTTTGGTGTACTTACTTCAAGTAAGAGGTCAGCAGATGAAGTCCTGAATAGTAGCATCAGGAAGGTGGAGATGGGAGAGGGGGAAGAGTTTTTGTCTCTCTTTGTGCAAGATGGACTCTAAGTGATTGCTGGAAGCAGGGGCTGTTTGGGGTAGGCTCTTGGCTTTTGAAGTAGAGCCTATGGGTGCTCTGGGAAGAGCCCTTTCCTGACAGGTGCAACCACCCACCCGCCACTCCTACGGGCACGGCTGCAAATGACCCATAGGTGCCTCTTCTCCTGATAATTGCTTTTGGCAATGGGACCTGTCTAACCCTGAATCCCCTGGGAGATTTACCCTTGCGTTGGAGGTGGCCCTCAGCTAGAGACTGGTGGATACTGGGTGCAAACTCTGGGCTGCCTGTCCCAAGGGACGGCAGCTTGGTGATTAGTGTGCACACTCCTATGCTCCTACAGGGTGAGGCTGAGGGTCGAGGTCAGCCCAACCCACACCTGAGTTAACTGCCTTCCCCTCCCCTCTCCTGCTTCTCACCATCCCTACGGGTCTCACTGGAGAGCTGTCCCTCAACAGGTTCCCCTCATTAGCATCCTCATCTCCTGCACTGATCCCAGGGAAACGGAGATTCTTACTCAATTTATGGTAGCACATGTACCACCTAGTTCCCTCTTAATAGGATAATAGGAGAGAAGTAAATTGATTTTATCACAAATGATATCCTTGGCCTTTTTGAAAATGTGTATGTATTTATTAGATAATCTTTATTTAATTAACTGAACTAAAATTGAATGCAGTATTTCAATGTTCTAAGGTTTGCATGGGTCTCTCCCAAAGTTCCTGTGTTGGACACTTCATCCCCAAAGTCACATGTCCATGGTGTTTGAAAGTGAGGCCCCTGAGAGCTACAGAAAGGCTTGAGACCTCAGCTGGCATGTTATAAGACAGCTCAAAGTCCCTCATGAACTGCTGATGGTATGCTCTTGGACATTCCAGCCTCCAAAACTGTAAGCCAGATAAGCCTCTTTTCTTTATAAATTACCTAATCTCAGGTATTCTGCTATAGCAACAGAAATGGGACTAAGATAGGGTGGATATACACATGCATACATTCTGATCTAGACTGGAAGACCAGTAAGTGCTTCAAGTCAATACTCTGACTATAAATAAAATGTGTATTTATTTAGAAGGGAGAATGAGTTTTGTTTGGGATAGAATCAGGAGGAGGACAGAGAAATCCCCTTGCTTCTTTTATTGCACCAAATAATTGAACTCTGCTTCCAAAGCAGCATTCTTTTTAGCAAAACAAAATCCTGAAATGAATTGCCCTCCCCTCCCGTGAGAAAGTGGTGAAGGCCATTTGACGCTTCTTGACGTGACCTTTTGAGAGTATCGTTTCTCCTAACTCCTGTCATCACCCCAACTGGCTTATTGGTGTACTCCTCCTACCCTCCCATGGCGGCAAGTGAAGTCATACCCACGACAGGGATTTATTCTCTCCTCCACGTGCTCTTCCTATTAATATATCACTGCTCTATTATAGATCATTGCCCTGGGAGAGCTGATGGGCTGACCTTTCCCTTAATCCAAATCCATGTGCTCTTGAAAAGAACGAATATGAAATTGAAAGAGGTTGACCGGCTTGCCCTTGAAAATCTGCCCCAAAGGTACACAGAAGGCTTCTCTCCCATGCTCCTGACCCTTGTTCAAACACATAGCTGTTAGACCTCCCATGTGTTCCCACTGCACACCAAAGGTTCATGGCAATGTGATGTTTGTGGTGCTGTTGAGGCAAAAGATCAGTTGGCAAATGTGTTGCTGTAATTAACAGATAACCATTCTATTTAATATTCATAGATTGACATTGGGAAAGTATACATATCTACTTATAACTGTTAATTTTTTTTTTTTTTTTGGTACCAGGGATTGAATTCAGAGGTGCTTAACCGCTGAGTCACATCTCCAGCCCTTCTTGAGACAGAGTCTGGCTAAGTTGCTTAGAGTCTCACTCAGTTGCTGAGGCTGGCTTTGAACTAGGGATCCTCCTGCCTCAGCCTCATGAGCTGCTGGGATTACAGGTGTGCACCACCATGCCTGGCCTACTTATGATTTATTTTTTAAAAAGAAATTATGGGGGTCTTCAGGAAAGTCAGACCATGCTTGATCAAACCATCCCCAGGTTCCTTGCTAAGAAGGCCAGTTTCAAGCACTCCAGGTCCCTAGTGAAGTCGCATCTAGAGGCAAAATCATGGACGGGGCCTCTCTCAAGTGGGCCGTGGACTGAAGAGCTTTCTACTTGAATGTCTCATCTGTTCCCCTTTCTCTTTTTTCTTGTCTTTTTTTGGATTGGTTATTCTGTCTGATTCTTTTCTTCCCTCCTAAGTATTTATAAAATATGCAATATGCTTCTTTTTTTTTTTTTAAGAAAGAGGGTACAGTGAGAGGGAGAGAAAGGGAGAAGCGGCAATTTTTATTCAGCTTTTCATGTGGCTTTCATTGCTCTGACACTTTGTTGTGTTCGTGGTGGTGCTGGGGTTTGAACCTGTGTACTTGCGCACGCGAAGCAAGCACCGTCACCGCCGAGCCACCGCTCCAGCCCCGTGTGCTTCTTTTCTTTAAAAAATAATTTTAATTTTGTACATTTGAGGTTTGCAACCCAGTGTCACAGGATGCATATATAAAACAATGACAGAGAAGCAAATTGGGTACGTGTCATCTCAGAGATACATTTCTAGGTGACAAGAGCAGCTGAAATCTACGTATTGAACAAAAAATCTCTAATGAGTAAAACTGTATTAACTCTGATCTCAAGTTGCACGTTCTGTCTCCAGACTGCTTCTCTTAGCCACTTTACTTTTTTAGTGGTTAGTGTAGACATTAGAGCATGCATTCTTGACTTATCAAACTAATAATAATGCTGTCTCTGCCCAGACTCTACAGTGATTTTTTTTTTTAAAGAAAGAGGGGATAGTGAGAGAAAGAGAGAAGTGATTTTTATTTAGTTTTTCAAGTAACTTTCATTACTCAGACACTTCATTGTGTACGTGGGTGCTGGGGTTTGAACTCGCATACTCGCACATGCCAGGCAAGCGCTGTAACCGCCAAGCTACCGCTCCAGCCCCTCTCTACAGTGATCGTAGCATCCTTTAATATCTTTTATTATGTCATTGCTTTCATCTAAGGGTTTCTATATTTGTATCCTCCGATATTGCTGTAGGTAGTCAGTATTTATTCAATTGCCAACATTCTAATGCTGTGGATTCCTTCCTGCATTTTCAAGCTCTCACTGGGAATTTCGTTTTGACTTGCAGCACACAGTTAATAGATCCTTTCATGCTGGTCACAAAGAATTCCTGCTTAGTTCGTCTAAGAACTTAGCTTCCTTCTTCAAGGACATTTTCTCTGGGTATAAACTCCAAGTTTTGATTTTTAAAAATTACATTTACTATGTTATTCCATTCTTTTGGGGTTCTGTTTTTGCTTTTAGAAAGAGTAGTCTAAATAGAATTCTTATCTCTTCTTCTCGGGCTTCTTTTAAAATTTTTTATTTATCTTCTGCAGTTATTTTAGGATTTGTGTGATATGAGTACTCCCTGTTTACAGTTTTGCTTCATAGGATTTCTTGAATTTGTGGTTTTCACCACTTTTGGAAAGTCTTTGCCATTATCACTTTAAATATTCCTCTGCCTTATTTTATCTCTTCTCTTCTCCCAAGTCCTCGTACATAAGACTTTCTTATATCTGCTGTATTTTCATTTTGTTCCCAGTTATGTCCATTTTGCTATTAAATTCTAGCTATTCTTGGGGCTGGAGTGGTGGCTCAGGGATTGCTTGCCTGGAATGTGCGAGGACGTGAGTTCAAACCCTAGCACCACACAATGTCCAAGGAATGAAAGTCACATGAAAAACTAAATAAAAATTGCCTCTCTCTCTCTCACTGTCCCCTTTATTTAAAAAAAAATTCTAGTTATTCTAGCACAACTATTGTTTCATGAAGTTCTAGTTACTAAATTTGATTATTATAAATTTATAAATTGGTTCTAGAATTCACTTTTTTTTTTCAGGGCTGAGGACTGAACTCAGGGCCTTGCGTGTGCTAGGCAAGCGTTCTGCCACTGAGCTAAATCCCCAACCCCCAATTCACTTTTTCTTAAAAAAAGAAAGAGAGCAAGAAAGAGAAAGTCAGTTTTATTTTTTCATCTGGTTTTTATTTTCTCGACCCTTAGTTGTATATGTGGTTCTGGGGTTCAAACCCAGGTCCTTGTGCATGCCACGCAAGAGCTCTACCACTGAGCCACCACTCCAGCCCCAGAATTTACTTTTTTAAAAATAATTTCCATTTTCTGCTGAGATTCCCTAGCTTGCTTTTACCCACAGACATAATAAATAATATTATTTTACAGTTCGGGTCTGGTAACACCAACCTGGAGCCCCTGTAAGTCTATTTTCCCAATGTCCTGGTTTCATGTACCTTGTTATTTTTGCTTTGTGCATGCAAATTTTGTTTGTAAAGTTGTTTGTAGAAGTAATTTGAGGCCTGTAAAGATGCTATGTTTGTCCAGAAAAATCTGGGAGCCTTATCTAATTTCAGAGTTTGAGATAATTTGAAGCTTGGGAACCCCTAGGGGCCTGTATGCTTCTTATTCTTAGCACAGAACCTAAAGTGAGGGGGGTTTCCTTGCAGCAGCAGCCCCCACCCACCTGCCCTAGCAAGCCCTGGACTCTGGTGCCTACCCCGTAACCCAAGAGAGCATCAACATTCCGATCAACCTCTCAGCTACTCTTGGAAGGATGGGCTGATTACTTTAGCAAAAAAGCAATTCCCAGTCCCAGACTTACTCTCTTTTGAGTTCCCATCATTCGCAGATCCTGGCCCACAATGCTGTCTTCTTGGCTCTCCAATGCTATCAGATGCTTGTTAATATTCTGTGAAATTGTTCTGTATTCAGAAAGAAGATTTACCCCCAATTTTTGGTATAATTGGAAGCAGAAGTTCCAGACTGAAGATGTTCATGCAAGGTTGCCATAGCGTGACATCACCATTTTCAATCAATCAATCATCACCATCGTCATCTCCACGCACCTCTTTTTTTTTTTTTTAGTTGTTTTTGTCTTTCT
>PVKS010016644.1:21952-43639 GCA_004027875.1 Aplodontia rufa
TTTTTATTAGAATATAGAAATACAGTTGAGGGAGAAACATTATCAAAACATTATCAATCAGTGGATATAAACTTTGTTATTGAGGGGAAAAACCAGATCATGGATATCCACCTTGAATTTTACCTTTTGCATTTTCCCCCAGAAGAGCTCATGCGTTGAATGGATAGTTTGTGGAGGAATGACATCGGCTTCTGGGATATCTCCATGCACTTCTGAGGTTACCTGGAAGCTAACAACAGAATGAAAGGACGGTAGGCTGCCCGTGTCCGTTCACACCTGCAGACTTCTTCGGAAGCACTCTGATCTGTGCATCCGATTTCATCATCGCATAGTTTCCGCATATTTTCCTCGTTTCAAATCCATTGTTAATATTTTCATTCACGATTCTGTTATTTTTAATTCTTTTTTTCTTAATCATCTTTAATTCCCACAGTTGGAAACGGTGAAAATGGAAGTGGACAGGTAGCTCCTTCACATCACCATCCATGACCCAAATTCCTTGTCCCCTTTCCTTCTCAAGTGTTCAGGGTCCCAGTGGTTCCCGTGGACCCAGGGAGCCACCACTGTGCATGTCATCCTAGCCCACCTGCAGTAGAGCCCAGGAGCCCCTCTGCCTTTGAGCCAGCAGTCGGAGCTTTGGGGTGGATCACAATGGCGGGGGTAACCATGGAAACCATGTGTGAGCTCATCTTATCCCATAATTAAGTGAACATGCCTGGAAAGGTAATGTCACTCCCCACCCTTTTGAATTTGTGAGCTATTTTCATCTATTATAGGCTTGGTAGACGTTTAGTTGCTTACGGAAAAGGAACATTTTTGAGGCAAGGAGAAAAATTTTCCAGGATCATAGGATAAAGATGAAACACAGAACATAATTACTTGGTCTATTTTAGTAACATTGCCACAAGTCATTTAATAAGAAGATAGCATCACAGTAAGCAGTATCTTTTTTATAATTGGAACACATTTGGTATAAGAAGAAGCAAAAAAGAGAGCAAAACAGAATAAGAGTAGTGAGCAGGAAGATAGAAAGGAAATGTAGGGGAAGTGGTCACTGAGACCTGCCTTTCTCCAGGACCCCATTGCTCGAATTAAAGGACACCTATCAAGTCCCTTCTGGGCACACCAGCCCGGCACAGTTTTCTGCTGTTTTCAGATGTCTTTAAATTCTTGCTTGCTGACCCGTTCACTCTATCTCGATTCTGCACACACTCATTTCTCCTCTTCTCGTTCAGGCTTGGTCTTGGGGCTCTTTATAATGGGTATGCATCACTAGGTGATGCAATCTTATGGGACCATTGTCACAAGTGCAGTCTTGTTGGCTAAAGTGTCATTATATGACACACGTCTGTATATGAGTCCTATGTGTAAAATTCTAACTAAATGCTAGAGAATGTGGATCTGTTAGGTCAGGTCCGAACTCAACCAAAACCTTTGCAACTTTTACCCATCCCTTTTGTGAATGCAGAAATTAGCTTCTCATGCCAAGCATCCTTTTGTGGAAATCAGTCAGAAAAAGATCAACGTCTATTTCTTCGGGCCTTATAGGAAGCAAGCCTATTTACCATGGTCATCTTCTGCAGCCTTAGATGCTGCTAAATATAAAGAGCCATAATGCTTAGCATGCTTCCGGCTTTGCTGAAAGTATGAGGGGAAATCCGCCGCTGATCTGCTCTCAGGAGTATTTGGCTACTTAGTGAAATGCATTAAGACATTAAAATACGAACGCTGGAAACTCATCCTCCCACTTCTGCTAAGAGAATCCCAGTTACCAGTACCTCACAATTTTTTTTTTTTTTAGGAGAGAAGGACAGTGAGAGAGAGAGAGAGAGAAAGAGAGAATCATTTTTTATTTAGTTTTAGTTTTGCATGTGGCTTTGATGCTCTGAGACTTCTTTGGGTATGTGGTGCTGGGGTTTGAACCCGCATACTTGCTGGTGCCAGGCAAGTGCTGTAACCGCTGAGCCACCGCTCCAGCCCTGCACCTTACATTTTTAGTTGGCCAAGAGCCTATCAGAATTCTTCAAGGCTGCCCCCCAAGAGGATGGATAGGGATCCATCTTCCCAGTTAGCTCTTTGAGTCAGCTCTCTGCACCCCCACCCTAGCCCCTGTGGGTCTGTCGCACTTCACCAATAGTGCACAGACCCTGGCAGCAAAACCCAGTCGACTTTTATTGGATTTTACAAAGTTGGCTTCCAGCCTAGGTCTGGCTTCAGAATGAAGCGCCTGGGGACCTCTCTTACTAGTAGGTCCAAAATCTCCTCCCAGCTATGTCAGCCCTTGGCGCCTGCTCCTGGGGCTCTGTCTGTTGTCAGACACAAAATATATACAAACAAATCCCACTTCAGGGTGTCTTGTTGCCCGAGATTATTTTTAGTTGAAATGAGCACCTCCCTGAGTTTTAAGGCACTAATTGATCGCCTGTCACTCCTTTCTTCTCTATGCGGCTTCCCCTGGCTGGATTTACTGTCCAAGCAGTTCAGAGCTTCCCCGTGTTGCTTATTTCTCAGGTGCATGGGAGAGGAAATATTGATTGTTCATCTGTGCTCCAAGGAAGCTTTCAGGGTGAGTTCCTAGGATGCTCCCTGTCTGTGCAAATGACGTCATAGGGCAGAAGCTGTTGGGGAGTTTCATTATGACCTCAAGCTGTGGGCACCTTGTCTTCGGTGCTTTCTCTTGGTGGCATTTGCCGGGACACAGAATTATGCTCTTTTCTTGATCTCCAAAGGGCATTTAATAGCTTCGTACTTTCTCCGGTTCCACCCATGCCCCTGCAGGTACCAGGATCCACCCCAAAATACTGATGTCCCTGGACTCACCTTAAGGTCATGCCCTGAGAAACTCATTGTGGGTTGAAATATAATAAGGTGCAAACGCACATCCTAGCTCAGCAAAGCAGCGCGCTGTAGAGTCTGATTTCCCCTCGTGATGTGCAGGGCTGACCAGGACCTGTGGCTCACTGCTGCTACCCACCATCAAACGAGACGATTGATTGGGCACATAGCCGTAGCCTGGGAAAGGATCCACATTTGTAATTCAAAGTATGATTTCGACTAAAAGCGTATGTGTCACTTCCGCTCCATCATAACGTCGAAAAATCTTAAATTTGTTGGATGAGTATCTATTCCTTTTGTTCCAGCCACATTAAATTCTATATAAGCAGCTTATATAAATATACAGAATGATAAACTTATAAGCAGCTCATATAAAAGTCACTGATATTTATTTAATGATTTGGAGTTTTTGCATGCATTATTCATTCAAGTTTTTTTTTTTTAAGAGAGAGGGACAGTGAGAGAGAGAAAGAAAGGAACAATTTTTTATTTAGTTTTTCATGTTCCTTTGGTTGCTCCAAGACTTCATGGTGTACGTGATTCTGGGGTTTGAACTCACGTCCTCGCACGCTGGGCAAGCGCCGTAAGCGCTCCAGCCCATTATTCATTCAACTTTTGCAAATTCTATGAAGCATGGGAATTTAATTGAAGCATTTCATAGATGTGTAAACTGAGCCTTCAGTTAAACCACATCCTGGAGGTGGCGCTGGATTTGAACCTCAGTGTTTTCCTTTCTGCGATTTCTTTCTGGAGTCCTGACTTTAAAGCTTTGACCCTGTAGATACTCAGATGTTTTCAGAGTACTCGGTTGTACCTCTCAAGCCGGGTCAGTCTGAGCTAAGTGCGTGTTGACACATACATACCCAGGGTGACATTGGCAGTGAGCCTGAATCTGTTCCCAAAGGTTTCTGCTTGTCCCTGGCAGCAGGTGGCTGTTTCCATTCAGCTACCACATGCTCTTCTGTGCCCTGAAGCTGAATAGCAGCTGGGGAGGAGGAAGCCACAGGCCAAGCCAGTCCTTATCCCTGAGTGTTGTGCTACCTCCTACAGGATAAGGAGGCCATGCCCTCCATGGGTCAGTCCCCACTTCTTTCTCCCAACTCACTGTCTGTCACCCATCTCCTGTCTCCCTGCTCCCAAACCCCCTTTTGCATACTTGTCATGATCCCTGAGACCCAGGTCACTGTAGAACTCCATTCTATATATATACCACAATTTTTGAGTCCACTCATCCAGGGAGGAGCATCTGGGTTGGTTCCATAGTTTAGCTATTGTAAATTGAGCTGCTGTACATATTGATGTAGCTGTGTCTCCGTAGTATGCCGATTCTAGCTCTTTTGGGAAAATACTCAGGAGTGGGATATCTGGGTCAATGCCTGATAAAGATCTTGCTCATATTTCAAGACTGAATTCAAGGAAAGCCCCATGAGGTAGAGTTAGCATGTCCACCTTCTAACACATTGAACAGACGCTTCCAAGGGTGTCAGACACCCTGTACTCCACGCTGTTGTCTCCCTTATCAGAAGTAGACCTCAGCTTAACACAGAATTTGAAACAAAAGTCATGGGTGTGCATGTATGTGGGTGGATGTGTTGTGGGGGTATTATGGGCTGATCTGGTTTAAATAAAAGAGCAAGACCAGGCTTAATAAGCGTCAGAGAGGGCAGCACCCCAAGAAGGGAGAAGTAAGTGGTCATCTTCCCCGACCTCTCTAGGCACCCCGATCAAGATGCTGACATCTGTTTCTCCTGAAAGAATTATAACAACCAATTGTTTATACACTAAGGTGCTTGCATCCCAGACTCCCCAAGCTTAAGGCATCAAGGCTACTATGATGAAAATTTGATAGAGAAAGTCTGCAGATTGAAATGTCTGAGAGCTTTACTAAGCCACAACTAGGGAATTGTCACCTTAGCATGAACTGGTACATAACAGAGCTAGTAGAACACAGGTCCCAGGAAGAACAGGAACAAGAACTGTGCCCACCAGGAGCTTCAAAGTCCAAGCAGTACTTGGGGTGAATCCAGGGGCCACCTGGAACTTGGTTCAATTGTCCTGCAGTTGTAACACCCAGAGAAAATCCAGGGAGAAAGAACTCCACGAAAGAACTAATTTTTAAAATAGGCACAGGTCCCTGAGGCTATCTGTTTGTAAGAGGAAGGGAGAGTCTAACCCTGGCTTGATGGATCCTATCCGGGCAAAAGACTTAATTCTGTCTGTCTGCAAAACATACATATATCTGTTTTCGTCCGTGGGGCTGGAAGTTCTCTTTGGTTTGTTAACTTTATTTCCAGATAATAAGGTGGAATTATTATCCACATTTCTCCATGCATTTCCAATGGAGAAGTTTTCTATTTTCAGGACTTGTCTAAGATCCAGCTCTGCATTAACATATTCTTTTTTCCATTTGTGCAAAGACTTAATGTCTCATTTGGTGGCACGGGCCTGGGTCCCTGCTGTTTCTACTACTGTCGGGAGCCAAGGGACTTGCTGGCCTGAAGACCAGGAGCGTGTGGGACGGGTGCCCAAGGCCCACAGCAGGTTCTGGGCTGCTGCCATGCTCCCTTCTATAACTGACCCCCTGCCCTCTGCGGAATGCCATCTGTGCCGGGGACCGTCCCTGGGGACTTGCTGCTAGTGGCTGCCAGCAGTGCTGACAGGCCCAGCAGTGGCCTCTCCACAGGCCAGCGTGCTCAGCCAGCGTGAATGGCTCTGGAGACTGTAGCTTCAGTTCTAGACAGGGTCTCCTTGTCCTGCCATGTCCAGATGCCTCAGAGGGCAAAAGAGAGTCAGAATTCCTCTCCCATGGCCGGCTCTCAAGAAGCATCGCTTGTGTTTGTGTAGAGAGTAGAAGTATGAATGTGGAATTAGCCAACTGATCTGGGTTTGGAGCCAGCTTCCTGTGTGACATGAGCTGTGGTCCCCGTGGTAAACAGGGACAGCCATTGACCCGACGTCGCCTGTTGCTGTGAAGCACTGAGAATGTCAGCATGGAGCTCAGCACGTCTAAGTATTCAGCGACGATGCTTTCAGCATTGCCACTGCCCCGGGCTGGATGGGCTGCACCTGGGGGCAGAGAGCAGGGGCAGGGCCCGTGGGTAGGATGGGTCCCCACACTGATGACTGTCTCTCATACATGATGCTGATGGCACCATTCTTATCCCACAGGTTGAGGAGTTTGGATTGCTCATTGCTAGGTCGCACCCAGGGAAGTAAAATGGCGGGGAGCGAGGTCACCCTTGAACCAGGCCCAAGACAACATCTGTGACACCTCCCTCGTTGCTTTTCCATAAGTCCCAGGGCTCTCCTACCCTCAGCTCTAGGTTATTTCCCACACTGCAAAGTGTTCTCATCAACGTCCAAGGTCCATCTAAAGGGAGGTGGAGTGCTTCCCCGCACATGAGCACCATTTGCTCCAGAAGATGAATGCTGAGTGTGTGGCCTCACCCAGAAGAGGTGCCCTTCGTTCTGCGGAGTGGTCAGCCCTGTGGCACCCGCTGCTGCATGCAGGTGTTACTTGACTCCCTCGCCAGGACCCAGGTAGCTTGCTCTTGGGTCTGTCCCCTTGTGCCATTGGGTCTCTTCAAACCACTTTTCCTCTTCTTGGAATGTCCTGCTTCAGTGTCACCTCTCTGGGAAAGCTCTGCCTCACGCCCAGAGAGAAGCAAATGTCCCCTCCTCCTTGACACGTTGGAGCTGTGCTCATTCTTGCTGCTAAGTCTTGCTGTGTGGCATTATAATGGATCAGTTTGCATGCTTACAACAGGAGCTCTTAAAAAGTGCCACCTGGGACGCTGGAGCGGTGGCTCAGTGGTTACGGTGCCTGCCTGGCTTGCGTGAATACCCAAGTTCGAACCCCAGCACCATGTACACAACGAAGTGTCGAAGTGTTGGAGGAATGAAAGTCACATGAAAAACTAAATCAAAATTGCCTCTGTCTCTCTTTCACTGTCCCTCTTTCTTTAAAAAAAGAAAAAAGTTTCAGCCAGGGTTGGCGGCATAGTGACTTGAGAGGCTGAGGCAGGAAGATCTCTAGTTCAAGACCAACCTGGGCTCCTTAACAAGACTGTGTCTCCAAATAAAAGCAAAAAGGGCTGGGGATGTGGCTTAGCAGTAGAGCACCCCAGTAAACAAAGAAAGGGAAAGAGAAGGCGGGACAAGACTGACCAGTTCAGCCCCACCAGTATTTATCAGACTCCTACGAGCCTGGGGATTTCATGTGCTGTGCTCCTGGAAGGCAGGGCCGTTCAGCCACCTGCTGCCTGGGTGGCTTTGGACAAGCTGTGCAGTAAGGCTCCTCATTTGCACACCGGAGCTAGAAATAAAGTGCTTAGAATAATGCCCGGTACACAGTAAGAAACAATGAAGTTTGGGCACTTTGTTACGCTATCAATAAATGTCAAATTAATATAAGAAAATAAGATAAGAAGTTCAATTTAGCTTTTTTGTCCATCGTGGAGTTTTGACTCCCTTTCTTCCACATCTGTAAAAAGCTTTCTGCCCGAAGGAGTCCTTTAAAGTTTATTGAACACAAAGAACAAATTAGTTTAAATAACAGAAAACAAATTGGCAAGCTAAGGCTCAGGACACCACTTACTGCAAGATGCAGAGTACTCCAACCGGGCACCGTCACCTGACTTCAGGTAAATAGGATTTTTATTTTTGACGGATCATCCAGATCTCGCATTGGAACAATTAGCAGTCTGGATGTTGGGTCCGAGAGTGCTGTCCCTGGACTATATTTTGAACTTGTTTTAACTGAATTAGTTTCAGTTTTGATGAGGTCATCTTTTTGATTGTTTTTCTGGAATGTGGAAGCATTACTTTATCATTTATTTTATATCCTCTGAGTTTAAGTGTTCTCAAGGGCTCCAGGTGGAAACTCAGGGAAAGAAGATACCAGAAGGGCATTTACATTTATTGAATTTTGACCATGTGCTCTGGGTTTAAATGATCTCATCTAGGAGAGGAAATAAATATGAATGGAACTGTTGAATATGTAGGATGAAATTTCAGGAGATCAGGGATCTATGGTGTGACAAACCTGAAGCCCCTCTTTTACCCCACCCCTTCCTGTGCTGCTTCATGCCACGGTGCTGTTGAGTGGGTGCCTCATTGGATAGCTGCCACTTCAGGGGGCTTGGGACGGTGAAATTAATCTCTTTGTTCCAAGCAGTTTATTCTGGAAAGTAATGCTGAGGTGAGTTCGTCAACAGCATAAGTGATACATGCAACATACAGAAAATGAACTAAGACATTTCACAGTCTCAAAGTTTAGTCACATTTCTAAATCTAGGGCTAGATCCTACCACTTACATGGTAGTATAAGCTACATGGCTACTGAGCCACTGGTTGCTAGAATAAGAGAATGTCTGTCTTATTACAGCAGTACCATTGCAAATTCATTATACTTGTCATTGAACAAAAAGGAATGCTCAGTATTTTGTTTTTTGCTGTTCAACTTTAATAAGGAAAAAATAAAATGAAGACAAGATAAATAGCACATGACAATATTTCAAAGATATATAAATAGCAGTAGACAATATTTCGAAAAACAAGTGCTGTTGGGGCACTGTATAGGTAGGTGATGATTTTAAAACTTTTGGAGGGGCTGGAGCGGTGGCTCAGCAGGCGCTTGCCTGGCACGCATCGGGATGCAGATTTGAACCCCAGCACCACCTACCCAACAAAGTGTCGAGGTAATGAAAGAAGCCACATGAGAAACTAAACAAAAATTAATCCTTGTTTTCTCCCTCTCTCTCACCCTGTCCCTTTTGTCTTTAAATAATAAATAAACAAATAAGAACAAACTTTTGGAATGGTAGGCTAGCAGGTTGTATGATTGTATACAATTTTTAAAAAGTGTATGATAATTTGCATTTGTTTGAAAGCAATCATAAATACTAAATATACAGTCTAAGAATGTGCTAGTTAGCCCTTAAGGTCACCTGGGATTTCACTTCTCTGGGAAAAGTTTAGGGTATAGTAAGACTTTTACTGTGTTATGTCTTTGTGTGAAAAGGAATTATTTAAATTATATTGACCTGATGTAAACCAAATAGTCAAAGACTGGATGTATAAAATAAAATGGGCTGGGATTTTGGAAAAGTTGTTAAAAAAAGAAAATAAAAAGGAAGGAGTGGAAGAAAGCTAACTCTGCCATCTAGTGTACAAATAGGGCATCAACAACCCCCCCTTTTTTTTCTTTAAACCCCACATTTCACCTAAACCCTTCTTCCTTATTTATCAAGAGGTGGTCACATCATCATGATGAGGTGAAATTTTGGGTATGTGACCCCACTCCCACCCCAGGTAGCTGAATCTTTTTGCTCATTTCTTTTAAAAATTATTGATGGGAATGTTTGTAAAATAATTACTGCCTTACCCTCCTTTTAAAGTGCAGTGTTGCAAACCCAGTCACATCTTTCTCTGAAATAGGTGAGGAACCTCAGGCTGAGCTAGCTGGCCCCTCCTCTGCTCCCCACGGGCTGCACTTTCCTTGCTGGCAGCTGGTGTTGCAGTCTCAGGCAACAAGGAACCCAGCTGCGGAACCTGAAGGCACCTGGCAGCGATGGCTTTGGCTGGAAGCAGGGGACCTCCAGATGCAGCCGGCAACCAGAAACGCGGAGTAGAAAGTCAAGGGGTCAGATGGATGGGGAGCGCTCCTGGGGCAGAGGCCAGAAGGAGGCCAAAAGAATAAAAAGAAGGGAAAGGTGGACCGAGGCAGAAGCACAGCACCCAGTCCTGGGGCCCGGGAGAAATTCTGCCATGTGCTTGATGAAGCTCCTGCTCACCTTTACCGAGCTCATTCCAATCTTGGGGCATCCTGCAGCACTGTCGCAGCCAGCAAGAAAGCAGGTCACATCTTTTTTTTTTTTTTTTAACATAAAACCCACAGTTGCCCTTGATTTGTGTGATATGAAAGCTGCATTTGAGAAGCAAATCAATTCTTAAAATCTCATGAACCAGCAGGGCCCGGTGGCGCACGCCTGTAATTCCAGTGGCTCTGGAGGCTGAGGCAGGAGGATCGAAAGTTCAAAGCCAGCCTCTGCAACTTAGCAAGGCTCTTAAGCAACTTAGACCCTGTCTCAAAATAAAAACATAAAAATAAAAAAAGGGCTGGCGATGTGGCTAAGTGGTTAAGCACCCTCCCCTTGCCCCCCGTTCAACACCTGGTACCCCCCAAATCCTATGATTCAAAGGAGTCCACCATGGAAGTTACCAATGGCTTACTATACTCCTGTATCTTTATCTACAGCCCTTTCCTCATGAGCCACGTTCATATAGACAGCTCCAGTAGCCCTGTTCAGTTCATAATTCATTAAAACATTTCTTTAAAAGTAAATTAGGTTGGGGATGGGGTGGTGGCTCAGTGGTTGGAGCGCTTGCCTTGCAACCTGGAGGACCCAGGTTCAAATCCAAGCACCACACAACTGAGTGTTGAAGGAACAAAGGCCAGATGAAAAAATGAAGAAAGTTGATTCTCTTTCCTCTCTCTTCCTGCCCCTCACTCTCTTTCTCTCTCTCTTTATTAAAAAAAGAAAAAGTAAATTCAGTAAAGCTTGGCATTTTCCCAATAAAACAACATAATGTGAAATATATTACTAAGTACTTTCAGACTAGGGGTAAGGGAAGCCAGAGGACTGGGATCGATTCAGGCATTAAACCAAGTATTCAGTTTAAGGATCTTGGAAGTTTTGACTTAAAATTTTACCTAATTCTATGAAACAAACTTGTTTTTGCTTATCCTGCCTCACCCTGCCTCAACATTACTTTGATTTTATACTTGAAGCTTCTTTAAAAATCTGTTCATCATTATCTGAAATCTTTAAATAACAATGCATACTGATTTTTTCCAATGTCTTCCATTAAAATATATCCTCCATGTAAGAGAAAGAGAAATCGTTAACTCTTTATTTCTACTTAATAACTGTATCTGAATCATGAATAGAACTAGATCATTCTGGGTGCCGAGGCACATGCCTGTAATCCCAGTGGCTTGGGAGGTTGAGGCAGGAGGATTTTAAGTTTAAGGCCAGTCTTAGCAATTTAGCAAGGTTCTAAGCAACTTAGCAAGAACCTGTCTCAAAATAAAAAATTAAGAAGAATGGGGATGTGACTCAGGGTTAAGCATTCCTGGGTTCAATCCCTGTTACCAAAAAAACCAATACAAACACCATGCAAACAGAAAACCTAGATTGTAACGTAGACTGAATATTTTTATTAAAGTGAAGTTTTACTCTAATTCCTAAAATTTGTGGCTACAGGTAGATAGATTCTGTTTTTCCAAGGGAAATTCCAGTTAGTACCAGTTGTCCCAGTGTGTCCTGTCTAATGCCCTTTTCATGCTCAAAGATATCTCCAGTCTGGATGATAAATATTACGTTTACCCTAATATTAGGTAAATAGTATAAACTTACAAGTAAATAGTATTAATTCTTCAGATTCAATAAGACGTTCCCTTTTCTTGTAAAAAATGCCATTTCTTTTAAAAAATGCATCAGCTTAAATGCATTTTTAGAAAGAGTAAATAGATGTTTCCATAAAATTTCAGAAATAGTATTCTAAAATGCAAATTTTTGGAAAAGTCCTACTTCTAACAGTTCTTACAGCCACCCTGACTCCAAGACCCTTATAGTTCTAGAAAGCCGGAAAAGTTGGGTTTAACAAAAATGAGTTTGAATACCAAACTACCAGGCAGTAAAGCTTTTGAAGCCATAAGACAGACAGTTGCCGCTGCTTCCTCCCATCATCTGCCCATTCCCAAGTGCACTGATGAGCTCTGTCGAGATTGTAAGAATCTCAGGCCTGAGAGGCAGCTGTGACTGAGGAGGGCCTGATAAGCATTGCAGGTCCTCAGGTGAGATCCGGGAAAGGCTCTACTCCAGGGAGCATCATGACCCTAAACTGGATCTGAACTTTTCAAGGCCCAGATTTCAATCAACTCAGTCTTGAAGATATAAAGTAATATTCTACTACCAAAAGCAAAGGAAATTCTCTGTGGTAGAAGACAATAACATTTAGATCTACAAATTATCGCCATGGGTTTTCATAGACAATGTCTACTCTTCAACTAAAAGTTACCAGACGTGCAAGAAGAAACAATGAACAGAAAACTGAGAAAATAGAAAGACAACAGAAAACCCAAAAGCTATAGGAAAAGAAAGTCTATGAAACAGCATTTGCCATATTGTGAGGAAGATAGATTTATGATATACTCTGTCCTAAAAGAATTTGTGGTGAAATAAACGAGGGGAACAAGGCAATCTGTAGTTCTAGAAAATAAAAGCAAATACATATATGCAGATACTGAAATGATTTGCTGTTAATAAACATCTATGCAAATACATATATGCAATACTGAAATGACCTGCTGTTAATAAACCTGGAATTTCTTAAAGCTGCTTGAACACAGGACCCTTCTGTTGTTGAATACTAATGTCATCTACGGAACACATGATTGACAGAGCTTAGTGAGAAAATGCTGATTTTTTTTTTTTTAAGAGAGAGAGAGAGTATCAATTTTTATTTAGTTTTTCATGTGGCTTTCATTGCTCCAAGACTTTGTTGTGTACGTGGTGCTGGGGTTTGAACCCACATACTTGTGCATGCCAGGCAAGTGCCGTAACCACCGAGCCACCGCTCCAGCCCCATATCTGGCTATTATAATAAAACTAAAAGATAATTGCTGGAAGGATTGTGGAGAAAAGAGAAGCTGTGTGCAACATTGGTGGGAATGTGAGTTGACATTGGGGAAAACATTTAGGAGGTTCCTCAAAAAAATGCTAAATAAAAATAGAGCTACTAAACAATCCAGCAATGTCACTCTTGGGTACACATCCAGAGGAAATGGAGTCATTATGTTGAAAAGACAGTGCTCTCCTATTGGAGCAGCATTCACAGTAGCCAAGATATGAAGCCAACAAACTGTCCATCAGTGGGTGAATGAAGAAGGACAATGTGGTGTATACACACAAGAGAATACTATTCTTTTAGGGGGGAAAGTACCAGAGATTGAACCCAGGGGTGCTTAACCACTGAGCCACTTGCTAAGTTTCTGAGGCTGGCTCTGAACTTGTGGTCCTCCTGCCTCAGCCTCCTGAGCCACTGGGATTACAGACACGGGATGTGCACCCAGCTGTATTTTTTTTTTTAAAGGAAGTCCTGCCATTTGGGACAACATGGATGAAACTGGAGGGCATTACACTAAATGAAATAAGCCAGACACAGACAGACAAATATTGCATATTACTTACAGGTAAAATTCAAAAAAGTTGAACTAATAGGAGTCTAGAGTAGAATTGTGGTTGCCAGAACATAGGATGGGAGTGGGCAGCTGTTCACTGAATGACTCAAATTTCAGTTCCAGAGATCCATTGTGCAACACGGTGATTGTAGTTGATAATAATGAACTGTACGCTTGAAAATTATGAAGAGAGGAGATTTTGAGTGTTCTCACCACATGCAAAACATGGCAAGGATGCTACTTAGTGGGTGTTAATTAGTTTGATTTAGTCATTCCACAGTATAAATATATATTAAATCATCATGTTGTACACCACAAATATATACAATTTTCATTTGCTAATTTAATTTTTTTAAGTTAAAAAACAAATTGTTGAGTATACCAAGAGGGACTGAAATGAATTTATTAATGTCATTCTTCCAAGTGTGTGTTATTTATTATAATGTACATAGTTCTGAATGTCTCTTTATATGATATGGTTGTTGCTTTTATTTTATTTATTTATTTTAAAGAAAGAGGGGACAGTGAGAGAGAGAGAAGCAATTTTTATTTATTTATTTTTATTTTATTTCATTGCTCAGACACTTCATTATGTATGAGGTGCTGGGGTTTGAACTTGTACACTTGGACTTGCCAGGCAAGCTCTGTAACTGCCAAGATACTGCTCCAGCCCTGCTTTTATTTATTTTTTTAAGAGAGAGAGAGAGAATCAATTTTATTTTTTATCTTTTTTTGTTGTTGTTGTTGCTCCGAGACTTAGTTGTGTGTATGGTGCAGAGGTTTGAACTAGGGTCCTCGCACATGCCAGGCAAGTACCGTAATCACTGAGCCACATTTTCTAATAATTCATGAAGGCTACAGTGTTTTATATTATAGACTATCATAGGCTATAGAAGTGTTTATTTTTTTTCTTTTAAGAGAGAAGGACAGTGAAAGAGAGAGAGAGAGAGAGAGATCAATTTTTATTGAGTGTTTCACATGGCTTTCGTTGCTCTGATAACTTAGTTGTGTACATGGTGCTGGGGTTTGAACCCCTGTACTTGTGCATGCTGGGCAAGCACAGTAACCATGGAGCCACTGCTCCAGCCCCTGTAGACACAATTTTTAAAGAATGTTTTCCACCTGAAGCAGGTTGGATCTGAGGATGTTGAATTTGTAAATTAAGAGCACAACTGTAGGCCACCTCTGACTCATCCAGAGCTCTGGTGACATACAGCATAAGACTAACTGGAGTTCACCGTGGAGGTGGCAGGATTGTAGTTAGAACCACAGAGCCCTCCTTGTGTGGAAAAGATGGGATATGTCATGGGCTCAGTGGTAGAGTGCTTGCCTAGCATGCATGAGGTCCTGGGTCTGACCCCCAGCACCACAAAAAAATAAAAGATGGGCTATATCTAGGAAAGTCACTGGAGCGTGTGCTGAACACCCCTGGTCGGGTGAATTTTCACTCCACTTACATTGGAGCGATGCCCAATGCCCCAGGATCCCTTTCCTGGCGTGCCCCACCTGGCACAAACCCTCTCCTATTGTGCCTCTTTTAGCCACACGAACTTACTTCTCCTCTCTTGCAAGCAAGCTCATGTTGCTGAACAAGACAGTAACTCCTTCCAGGAGGGGACATTTTATATCTAATACACCTGCTCTAAAGTATTATCAAAAGTTCTGGCAGCAATGAGGCATATTGCCAGTTATCTCTCTTAAATTGCATATGAGTTTCTGGAGAATGTGAGTATATTCCAGACAGGCCCTCTAACCCCTCATTCTCAAAGAAAAATCCATCTGTTTCAGGAAATAGACTGCAGCTCCAGACAGAACTGAATTCTCAGCCTTGAGGATTTCAGCAGATGCCTAATCAATCACAGGGAGGTCCAGCGAACCTTGATGGTGAGGACCAAAGCACAGCCCCTGCCTGGGGAAAGCACTTAAAACCATATTATCATTTCCTTTCAATAGTCTTCTCTTTCTATATTGCTTCTCTTGTTTATATATTTATTTTTGGACCAGGGATTGAACCCAAGGGTGTGTGTGGGGGGGGTGTGCTTCACCACTGAGCCACATCCCCAGCCCTTTTGAAAAAAAATTTTGAGGCAGAGTCTCACTAAGTTGGTTAGGGCCTCACTAAGCTGCTGAGGCTGGCTTTGAACTTGCAGCCTCCTGAGCCGCTGGGATTATAGATATGCACCACCACATCTGGCTGCTTCTCTTATTCTTGCAGCGTCTCTTCTTACAGGACAGGCCTATGAAATTCTGAGGGGACCTGAGACTGTTGCCACCCAGGGAAATACCTTGATTATTCCTCTCCTTTCTCCCCCACTCTTTCAACAGCCTGGTCCTACCAGGGAAGCTTCCCACATTAGCATGGGTGCCATCTCCTGGTCATCTTGGGAAAATACACAATAAATCTTATTAAGGTTTGCTAATCACCATCAGCAAAGGTTGCATCAACTATGATTACTACATATTTTTAAGTAACAAGGTGTCCACTCAAATAGGATCTCCAGTTCTCTGTAGCTTGACACCTTTGTTTAAACTTTGCAATACTAAGAATGAACGTCAAAATGTATAAATCTATTTATTTGCCCACTATATTTATTTTATAAGAAAATGTTTAAAAAGTTGAGCTTACGGGTTGGAATGGTGGTTTGGAGGTTACGGCACTTGCATGGGCATGGGCAGGTAGACGGGTTCAAACCCCAGCACCCATGTACACAGCTAAGTATCAGAGCAACAAAAGCCAAGTGAAAAAACTCAATAAAAAATGATTCTCTCTGTGTGTGTCTGTCTCACTGTCCTCTGTTTTAAAAAAAAATTAATAAGAGTTGAGTTTTTAAAAAGGGGTTAAAATGTTGCAGAATTCAGCTAACAATGACTAGAAGTCTATGTGATTGATGTTTTGGATTGGATGCGCAAGGCTGAGGTTGCATGAGGTTGAATTCTCTGAGTCTGCTCCAAAGCAGCACCATTAGAAAGCGCAGGGGAGGGAGGGTGGCTGGAGAGGTGGCTCAGCGGTTAGGGCGCTTGCCTGGCTTGTGCCAGGACCCAAGGTTAAACCCCAGCACCACTTACACAACTAAATGCTGGAGCAGCGAAAGCAGATGAAATGTTTTTTTTTTTCCCTCTCTCTCTCTCTCTTTCCCCCTCTTTCTGAAAAAAAAAAAAGAGAGAGAGAAGGAAAAGAAAAGAAAAAGAAGAAAGCGAGCAAGCGCAGAGGGACTTCCTGGGCTGCGGTGCTGTTGTGGCTCCTGCAACCCGAGCACGCACGGGGAACGCACTTACCATCACCATGGAGGAGTGTCCTGTCCCAGGGAAGAGGACTTCAGCAGAGACAGCAAGGCAAGCATGGAAAAAGAAAAAGCTCCCCCAAACCGTTGAGTGGGAAAGGAGCTGCTTATCAGATGGAGAGATCAAAGTCCTCTCTGTGCTGCTGAGGTGCAGCCAAGAAACTTCATTAGGCACACGAGCAAGATGGGGCTGTCACCAGCTGGTGACACAAAGATGCTGGGGCAGGGTTAAGAAACATCCCTCTCGTTCCTAGCACGTGAAATACAGGACGTGTGGATTGTCGTTTGCAACCCACACACTGCCACCAGCCTTTCTCACTGCTGGCTTATAATATAAACCAGCCAATGCTATTTTTAATACATTCTTTAAAAACTTCCAACACAGAGGACAGAGGGGCACAGGCACTTATATGCAAATGATGAACCTAGAGGCAGGTAACAAACAACTAGTCACAAAGCGCTAATGTCTTCTGAAGCTCAACGTTGTGATAAAGTATCTCAGTTTTGTAGCTGTTTTAATTTAATCATTCCTAAAGCAAGTCACTTCGTACAATGAGATGGAAACATTCATTTCAGCAATAATGTATTTTGGCTATCACAGCAAGCACTATTTATTTTACCAAACAAACTTTTCTTTTCTTTTTTTTTTCACATATATTTTAATTAGTGCATTATAGTTTTACATCATGTTGGGATTAGTTGTCACATATTCCTAGAAGCACACAATTCAGCAACACAATTTGTTCAGTATCCCCCACACCACACACATCCCTCTACCTCCCTCCTCCCATCCCCTGATCCTTTGCCTTTCTTCTGGGTCCTACATTGTTCCTAAAAACACCAAATACAGTGACATAATTCTTATACCTATGAAGAACATTTTTTACATATATGGCTATAGCATATACAGTGACATTTATAACTGCTTGGAATGTACCTTGCTTTATCTCAGTTCCAACATTTCCTTTTCTCCTCCTTTCCTATCATCCATTGTTATTCTTCAAAATATTTGACAATGGGATTAAACATTTATGTTTTTGTACAGGTGTGCAGCACAGCTTGTTCAAATGTCTTATGAAGTATTTTGCAACTGTATCTCATAAATATCAACATTTTGCATTTTTGTTCTATGGATCTAATACATGAGTTTGTCTACCTTACTCCTGAGCCTGGGTTTAGGTCCAGCTTCCACAAATGAGGGAAATCATACAGCCCTTGACTCCCTGGGTTTGGCTAACTTCGCTCAGCATGATTTCTTCCAATGCCATCCATTTACCTTCAATAGATGCAATATCATTGTTTCTGATAGCTGAGTCGAACTCCATTGTGTATATACCAGAGCTTTTGGATCCATTCATCCAGTGAGGGGCATCTGGGTTGGTTCCATAATTTATCTATTGTAAATTGAGCTGCTATGAACATGGATATTGCTGTGTAGCTGTAATGTGCTGAACTCCTCTGGGAAAATACCCAGAAGAGGGATAGCTGGGTCCTATGGTGGATCCAACCCTAACTTTTTGAGGATTCTCCACACTGCTTTCCAGAGTGGCTGGACCAGTCTGCAATTCCACCAACAGTGTGCTAGTGTTCCTATCTCCCCACAACCCCTCCAGCATTTGTTATTGCCAAACAAGCTTTTCTATGCGCATTTTCAATAGAATGTTTTGTTTATTTGCTTAATGGCTGAGGTCAGGTTTGGGCTCTGTTTCCTTCAGTTTTTTTCTAGGACAAAATTCTGGAAGCGTGTCTGTGTTCTTTTTGGGTTATTGGTGGTTGCATCTGCACCCTGGCATCCATTCAGGGAGCTTCACTTTTTCTTACTCCTATCCCTTCAAGTTCAGAGCCATCTAAGCACACAACTGCCTGTCTAGTATCGTCTCTGAGATTTTCCAAGTTCAATATAGCCAAATCCACTTTCAAGATTTTTCCTGCCCATCCTGACCCTCCTCTGCCTTCCACACCCAAACACACCAAACTTGAGTTCCCTGTCTCATCACATAGTGGCACAGGCTAAAAAAAGCATTCTGGGATTCACCCGCTCAACACGTTGAACACCTGCTCATTTTAATATTAATTCCAATTGACCAATCACAATTGCGTTACACTTATGGAGCACATTTTTGTGTTTTGATATATGTGTACAATGGGGAATGGTTTTAGTTCGTACTCATGGGGATCCTCCTGATCCTATTCTCCATCACTTTTTTGTTTTTAAAGATAATTTGAATTTTATTATATATTTTAATTGATAATACAAAGCTACCAACCCCCATATTCAATAGGTATAGAACAGTGTTCAATGGCAATTAAGTGTCCTTCTCCACCAAGTTCCCACCTGGCCTGTGACTTCCCCCTGATGGCTCACGTTGCCAAGACTTTATATGTGATCTTTCAGTAGTATTTGTGTATCTTATTTTTTTTATTAATTAAAAATTTATTGTGGTGCTCATTTTTTTAAGAGAGAGAGGACAGTGAGAGAAAGAGAGAGAGGGAGAGAAAGAGAATCAATTTTCTTTAGTTTTCCATGTGACTTTCATTGCTCCAACACTTTGCTGTGTACGTGGTGCTGCGGTTTGAACCCAGGTCCTCACACTTGCAAGGCAAGTGCTGTAACCTCTGGGCCATTGTTCCAGCTCATTCTATAAAGAGTTTCTTTATTCTTTAAACAGCTGCATTTTAACCCTACTATAGAAATAAATTGCAATTTGTTTAACTGGTCTTATTAATGAGCATTTAGATTATTGACAATTTTCTTAAATCTGTGAAATAAATTCCTCAAAGTGAAATTACAAAATTTTAAGTGAAGGTACAATAATTTCTCCCAGAACACTAGCTTTCTACTGAATGCTCCTCATGGTTTCAGAGGTTCAGTCTGAGGTTGGCGACTCTATAGCTCTGGGACCTAGATAAGGCAGAGCACCCCGGCAGAGGGGCGTGGCCGAGGGAAGCCGTTTAGGCAGGGTGACAAGGAAGCAGAGAGCAGTCCACTCACTAGGGACAAAATAGAAACCCCAAAAGCACGCTCCCAGAGACCCAGCTCCTCCACGCACAAGCTACCTGCCCACGGTTACCACCCATTAATCTTTATCACAGGATTAACCTACTAATTTTGCCTGTAAACATTTTTGCATTGTCTGACACATGAGATTTTTGGGGACACCATATAACCCACCATAACATCCCTTTATTTTTCTTTTAAAAGAGAGAGGGACAGTGAGAGACAGAGAAAAAGAGAGAAGTGATTTTTTTTAATTTTAGGTTTTCATGTGACTTTCATTCCTCGGACACATTGTTGTGTACGAGGTGCTGGGGTTTGAACTTGCGTACTCGTGCATGCCAGGCAAGCACTGTAACCAGTGAACCACCGCTCCAGCCCCATTGCATCCCTTTAAATCCTTTCTCTACACTGCAACCAGGGCAATTGCTTCTCCACTTGGCTTAGTACCATTTCTTGAAAAACGCTTTTCGCCTCACTAAATTACCTTATATCTTTGTGTAAATCTGTTGGCTATCTCTCACTCTATTATATTTATATATGTACTTATATAAATACATATATGTACAAATACATATATACACATATATGCAAAATTCTGTCTTATATCCATCTATAAAAGTTTGCACAGCTTTTATTACTGTAACTTTTTTAAAGGTAAAAACTGGTCTTGGACTTCATTAATACTTCATCAAGTATTTATTAAGAATCTAACATGAGAATCCCTGGCTCCAGAGAGTTCATCATTTAAAATACCGCAGGATCAGTAAAATAAGCTTAACCCAGAGAACTAATGGTCGATTGTCTCCACTCATCTGTGGAGGTTGTAGACCCTGGTCAGTGAGAAAGTTGGTCTATTATCGTGTGTTAAATCCAGATAAAATGTAATGCTATACCACATAATCCTTTTTTAGAGATATTGTGGGAAGGGGAAGGGAGGGATAAGAGTGGGTAATTGGGGGGACGCTCCTGGGGGTAATTGTAATATCCAGAATCTGTACACATTTTATATTATTTTGTTAACAACTTGTATGGCTGTTCAAAAATAAAAAAAATAAAAAAAATAAAGAAAATACAGCAGGAAATCGACATGCATGAATTTTACACGAGCAGGGGGAACCTTGCCTAGGATGCTGGAGGATGAAGGGAGGGTGGCAGGGAGCCAGGGAGGGAATAGGAAGGATATCAGGGAGACTGGACGGAGGGAGTATGGGGGAATCAACCCAATGGGGAACCTACGACTTCCATGAGAAGTCCGACTAACACAGGGGTTAAGTAGGGGGAAACATGGAACCATGAGGAGCCCAAGGGAGGAAACCATGGAATGGCATCAGTCTTTGCTTGCTCTGTCATTATACATTTGTTTTTGATTGTTTGAAAATGATTCCCTCCTAATTGTAAGACCATCTTTAATGAATAAAAAGTGAATAAATAAATAAGCTGCACAAAACAACAGTAACACACACACATACACACATACACATACACACACACACACACACAGCAGGAAAGCAATGATCTTGAACCCCTAACAGCCTTCATTCCATCTTTCAGGATGTGCATAGATCCTGACTTCCTCTGTAAGGTAAAGTGGAATTTTCCATTGAGTTCTTCGTATTGTCAGAAGGGTATTTTAAAATCTGCATGTTGACAATGCTGCTTTCTCTAACTGTCTTCTGCTGCTGCTTAAGACTAAGTCAGGCGTTTTGTTTTCCCTCTCAGTGTTCTCCAACGTAACCTCTGCAGCTCTGTCCCCCAGCTGGCTCTATCCGTGACACTTTGTGACCATTTTCTATTCCTCTTTACTGTGTCCTCTGTTGCTTTCCTGGTCAACCAGGCTTTCTCATCTTCCCTTACTTGGTTTCTTATCCCCTTGAGTGAAAAAATATTAGCATTTCTTTAAAAGTCAGGTCTTCAATCAGTGTAATCCATCAGAATTTTCAATCAGTATCTTTAAGCTTTGTTATACTCTTCAGGTTTTTCTCTGTAACAATACTCTCTTCTTAAAAGTTATTCAGAAATTCTATCCTCCAAAATACAAGCGTTTCTAGAGGATTTCTGTCTTAAAAATTCTATTAAGCAAGATTGATAGAGGAATTCATTAACTCAGTAAAGGATGCTTGTCCTGCATTGTCAATTCCCAACCATTACATATAATGGATTCTGCAAAATCACCGTTAAAACTATTTGTTGTGGGAGTTACATACATAGAGGTTAGGTCAAAAATAAGATTTTTGGTTCTTTGGTACTCAATTAAATTTAATTTAATGACATATGAAGTTTGCAACTTCAGAAACCTAAATGATAAAGTCAAGATAGTTAATTATCAT